>APFE031743438.1:1532-14840 GCA_000404065.3 Pinus taeda
GATATATGCTATGCAGTTAACCAGCTTTCACAAGCTATGGTTAAGCCTACCAAGCTCTTCTGGAAGGTGGGCAAGCATGTATTGTGCTATTTGAGAGGCACATCGGGATATGGATTGTGGTACAAATAGGAGGATAAGGTGAAGCTATGTGGCTTCATGGATGCAGATTGGGCAGGGAGCTCAAGAGGCCCAGTATATGTCAGCAAGGGCATCAAGTACCATCATATCAGAGATTATGTGTAGCGGAGGATCATGTTACTTTCATACATTCCAACGGAGGATCAGGATGCTGATATTCTGACGAAGGCTCTCACAAATATCAAATTCGAATACCACCGAGGCAGGATAGGGGTTGTTGATAATCCATATCTTGTTGAGAGGGAGTGTTGAGATTGCAACAAGATGATGGAGCTTAGTGAAAAGAGTCGCCTTCACTAAGTGGGCCTGCAGGCAAATTATGGCGCAAGTTCTATTTTCGGATCATAGCAGGGATGATCACAGCAAGAGTGACCACAACAGGGATGATCACAGCAGGAGTGATCACAGCAAGAGCGATCACAGCAGGAGTGGTCAAAGTCTATTTTTAGACTCACTGTCAAAAATAGAAAAGTCAAATATTATTGTCTTATAATAAATTTAGACTATAAAATTTATCTTATTCTCTTGGAGCACTTCAGTTTGAGCTACAGATGTGGCACATGTAGCTGTCAGAAGGAAATACGTTTTCTTTGTGGGTCAGTTGAGTTGTTGCAAGCATGACTCCAGTTAGAACTCAATCAGTTGAGTTTGGTGGAGTTGATTGTGGAGTTGATGGAGTTGTGTTTAGTTTGACTTGGTTAAACTAGTTGTAATTAGTCTAACTGCAAATAGAATAATGATGAGTTGTTAAAATAATTATTAACTCATAATGTAACTAAAGAATACATCAGTTAACTCAGTTGCATGTCAGTGCATGTTCAGTTCAGCAGGGACAAGTGTTAGAGTATCAGATTGCTATCAGATTGCTATCAGTTGTGACTATAGTTGTGCATGAGGATTTGCACAATCAATGGGATTGAGTTATGCCAATGAGAATTGGCCAATACCAAGTGATTATAGCCTCTGCTCACATAATTCCTAGTTTGAGTGATTCTTTTGAGGTAAATACGAGTTTGGTTGAACCATTCTCATCCATTCTTGAGCAGGTATTGAGCAATGGAGGCAGGCAAGAAGTGGAATAGATTTGGAGATCATATTTGAGCTATATTGTGTGTAATAGCTGGAGATAGTGTTGGATACTTGTGAGAAGTATTGACTATTGTAATGTTACATGTTCTCAATCATTAATATACATAAAGTGTGGGGTTTTCAGCTGTAAGCTTTCCCCAAGTTACATACTGTGTTAATGTGCGCATGCTCTTGATGTTTTATTGTTATTGATGCTGTTATATTGATGATCAATGTAGAGGAGCTTATGTATTGTGTATGTATTCTACAATAATACATGATCAGGATAATCTCCATTGAATATGTGTTTATTATTCAAAATTTCTACAATCTCTAGAACATGACTTACCTTTATGGCTGGAAGAGGAGGAAGAAGATGAAGTCTACTCAGCTCAACTGTATACCTTAGAAACAACCATGGGAGGAGGAAAACCGGATGAAGATGATTTGATTAAACATATACTCCAAAGTCCAATTCCCAACACCTTGTCCTTAGAGGAAGTAGTAAAGGAAATTGAGAAATAAAAATCAGATTGATCTATGCTTAGATGATTCAAACCCTACCTGTGTCAAAACCATAGAATTCGGCCCTGAGAGAACTTTGAAAATCAACCCATCTCTTTCTGTACACCAAGAAGAAAAGTTGTGCAACATGCTAAAGAAACATCTAGATGCCTTTGCTTGGAGTTACAAGGAAATGAAAGGAGTGAACTCCTCAGTGTATAGTCACCCCATTTATATCAAAGAAGGTTGCAAACCAGTCTGACAACCCCAAAGGAGAATGAATCCAGCTCTCAAGGATATAGTCAAAGAAGAACTACAAAAGCTGCTAGATGCAGGATTCATTTACCCTATCTCAAACAGTGAGTGGGTCTCTCCTTTGGTATTGGTTCCAAATGAAAATGGGAAGTGGAGGATTTGTGTCGATTATAGAGAGTTAAACAAAGAAACAAAGAAGGACCATTTCTCTCTACCTTTAATTTACCAAGTGCTAGATGGCCTGGAGGGGAAAATGTTTTTCTCTTTCCTAGATGGGTTCAATGGTTACAATCAAATCCAGATCAGCTCGAAAGACTAGGATAAAACCATCTTCACTTGTCCTTGGGTTACTTTTGCCTATAGGGTTTTTCCTGTTGGCCTATGTGATGCCCCTGCCACTTTCTAGAGACCATTCTTGAGTATGTTTGTTGAGCTAGTCCATGATGCATTAGAAATTTATATGGATGATTTTAAACCCTATGGGTGTGATTTCCAGGAGGATTTGTCCAACTTAGGTAAGGTTTTGAACAAATGCATTGAAATGAACCTGTCCCTTAGTCCTGAAAAATGTGAGTTCTTAATGACTGCAAGGAATGTTCTAGGTCATTCAATATCCCAGAAAGGATTGTAGGTGGACCTAAATAAGATAGCCACCATCCAAAGGGTCCTACTTCTGCAAAAACATAGAGATGTCAGAAATTGTCTAGGCTTAGATGGGTACTATTGAAGACATAAAAGACTTCACCAAGCTAGCTTCTCCTTTATTTGTGTTATTGGCCAAAGATTGAATTTTTATGGTCAAAACGTTGTCAAGATGCCTTGGACACCCTGAAGTACAAGTTGACCATTGCACCTATTATTCGAGGCCCAAATTGGGCCCTTTCCTTTCCATATACATGTGATGCCTCTCACAAAGCCATAGGATCATCTCTAGGCCAGATAGATGACAAGTTACCTTACGCCGTTTTCTTCATCAGTAAGAATATGTCAAACACTGAATTGAACTACATAGTGACTGAAAAGGAGCTCCTAGTTGTTGTGCATTCATTGAACAATTTTATGCATTACATTACAAGTTACCAAACATTTGTACATACTGACCATGTTACAATAAATACTTGATGAACAAACTTGATGTGAATAGCTAAATTATTAGATGGTTACTTTGATTACAAGAGTTTGATCTAATTATTATTGGTAAAGCTAGCAAGGAGAATGTTGTTGCAAATTTTTTATCCAAGTTAACTTTGCTTGCAGGGGAGGAAGAAATGGTTGATGATCAGTTACTGGATGAACACATATTCGCCATTTCAGTTCTCTCTCCATGGTTTGTTGACATAGCAAACTACTTTGTGTCTGCACAATTCCCACCGACTTTGTCCTCCAAAGAGAAAAGCAAGATTGTGAGGAAGAGCACCCCATTCACTTGGATTAGGGGAAACCTCTTCAAACTAGGCCCAAATTAAATTCTGAGAAGATGTGTCAAGAAGGAGTAAGTCTTTGACATCCTTCTGGCCTGTCATGATGGACCTTATGGAGGTCACTTTGTAGACAAGAGGACAGCATTCAAGGTGCCACAAGCTGGGTATTATTGGCCCACTCTTCATCGGGATGTGAGAAGGTATACTAGTCAGTGTGATCAGTGCCAAAGGATGGGAAAGCCTACTCCAAGGGATGAAATTCCTCTGCTACCTCAAGTGACTTTCGAGCCATTTGATAAGTGGGGAATGGATTTCATTGGACCTATTGACCCTCCATCCAGGAAAAATAAATACATCATTGTGCACACTGACTATTTGACCAAGTGGGCTGAGACCAAGGAAATAAAGGTAGCAACAAAGGAGAAAGTGGTTGAGTTCTTAAGGGAAAATGTATTTTATGAGTTTGGGTACACTAAAGAACTGGTCATTGATTAAGGTAACCAGTTTACATCTCACATAATTAAAACTTTGTTAAGCCAGCACAAGATGAAGCATAGAACAACCACTCCTTACCACCCACAAGCTAATGGGCAAGTGGAGGTGACCAACAGAGTGCTAGAGGGCATTTTGACCAAAGTGATTAGCAGAAATAGAAAAGATTGGGTAGATAAATTTGTTGAAGCCACTTGGGCCTACAATACCACCTGGAAGACCACCACTAGATTCACTCCCTATGAGTTGGTCTATGGGAAAAAGGCCCTATTGTCCATTGAATTTGGGTACAATACATTAATAATGGAAGCACAACTAGATCTAGATCTCACCAGTGCGCAACAAGAGAGATTGCTCTAGCTGAATGGGTTAGATGAGTTTAGAATGCAGGCCCTCCTGCACGTAGAGATGACTCAAGTTCAAGGGAAGATCTGGCATGACAAGAACATAAAGGACAAACAATTCCAAGAAGGTGATTGGAATTTGTTGTATGATTCCATATACAAATATTTTAAATGCAAGTTAAGGACTAGATGGTTAGGGCCTTATGTCATAGAGATATGTCACAATAATGATTTAGTGAAAATAAGAACCATTGATGCAGAGGTTATTCCTTTACTTGTCAATGGGCACAGATTGAAGGTCTACAAGGTGCCCTTGTCAAAGCAAGAACTCATTGATGGCAACAGCAAGATAGTGATGGTAGTGGAGAAAGTCTCAGCTTCCACCCCATCAAGTTACAGAAAAAGAAAGAAAGAGAAAAAAAATGAGACTCAAATTAAAACCTCCACGAGGCACCTGAGTCCTACTATTGGGTTGAAAACCTCTCGAGGCGGCCCAATGGTGTCAAAACAAAAAGAAAAAGAGATAAAAAGATATTTGGATGAAAACCTCTTTTGAGGGACCTAGTGCAAGCATCTAGGATGAAAACCTCTTGGAGACAGACTAGTTGTTTTCAAAAGAAAAAAGAGAAAAACAAAAACAAAAACAAAAAAGAGAAAAAAAGAAAAACTTTCAAAATGTTGTTTTCAAGTCAACAAGAGTAGGATCAAAGCAATAAGAGAGGGTCAAAAGGACCTACACAGTTCATGTTTTCATTCATCCATTCCATATCCTTCATTTTTCCATCATACCCTCCATTTTTGAACTCATCTAGCTCGGTTTACAAGGGTTCTGTGTTTTCTACAGGATTCCCTATAAACCTATAAGATTCCATGAAAACCTATAGGATGATCCTGTACGAATTACAGTGGCTTGGTAATCTCGAGGAAAGTAACCCTATAGTAAGTGGATGGCCTACTTATGTTAAAAAATAAATTTCTATTTCACCATCTCATCATCGTGCCTCTCTCCACCATGATCACCCCTGCATTCATCCAACAAAGTCAGTTTCAAAGAAAATTATTACAGTTTAAATATATATATATTATATATATATATATATATATAGATATATATATATATATATATAGATATATATATATATATATATATAATATATATATATATATATTATATATATATATATATATATATATATATATAATATATATTATATATATATATATATATATATATATATAATATATATATATATATATAGATATAGATATAGATATATATATATTATAGATATATATATATATACCTCTCATTCACCAATCCCTAGACCCCTTCTCTACCCATGAAAACCATCCTCATGCCCCAGAATTGAAGGAATGATTAAAAAAATTTGAGGGAGAGGCAGTTATAGGACATCCTGTAGGAAATCCTGTAGCAGCCTATCCCACAAAATAAAAATCAGAGGTTGTAGTTAGCTTCAGCATGGAGATCCAGAGGTCAAACAATCCCCTCCAGAGCTTAGTAGTAGCAGCAGGATCATCAACATCACCATCCAGTACCTGCACATCAAGGAAAAACATCAAAGGAGGACAATAAAAGAAGAAGAGAAAAACACATGCAGCCAATACACAGCAAGGACTTCACTCTCCAACAAGCAGCATTAAGGCATCTTACCACATGTATTTATCTTGGTTCCAGTATCTCATTACCATAATATGATCAAACATGTAGATTTGTGAAAGAATTGGTTTTATAAGTGAAAGATGGCCATTTAACTTGGCCACCTTCAATCAATCAACGAGGAGAATAGAGTTAGTTCATTACACACATGGCAGCAGTCAAGTTTGGAGACAGAAGAGATGAGGTCAAAATTGGTTAAGTTACGGATGCCCAAAGTGGGAGTTCATTACGAGGTAAGGAGAATGATGATGTGGTAGTGGGACCAACGGTCCAAAAATGGATACTCGTACCTCAGTTTCTAGCACACCATCCCACTCAAATCACCCATATGAGTAAATAAAGCATTGATTCCCATGCATAGAGGCATTTACAATCTTGAGGCTACATCAAAGAAAATTTTCTCTCAGCCCTTGAAGTAGTCTACAGGAAAGACAGTGAGCGTTTTTTCCAGCGTAGGAGAACCTACATGATCCTACAGCAAAACCTATAGGATCCTACAGGATACAGAACAGTCACCTACAGGATTTGAAGTGAGCATTTTTAAAGGGAAAACCCAGAGGTTGGATTCATCAGGCAGTGACAAGGAGGTAGGAGCTATACATTCCCACCTTTTCCAAGTAAAAAAATATATAGAAAAGCCTTCAATTTTGTTGAAAAGATTGCAGTCTAGGGGAATTATACACAAAATTTTCATTTAAAATTCCTTATCCATTAGAATTTGGTATCATACATATACAACCCTCCACATCCATCAAAGAAAAATGATAGGGGGATTTAACAAGAGCGAACCCACAAACACAGTGAGAATTCATCGGCACCCTACTATACTAGAGATGTTTACAAGGCACAATTGTATGTGTTTCTTTGAAAATTTGAGGGGATGTGATGATGAAGTGGCCAGATACTTCGCTCTCTCCCTCATAGCACTGACTAGGACCCATGCCATTGTTGTGGTGAAAGGCCTCTCTATATAAGTCACCCTTGAAATCATAGGCAAAATCACCACACTTCCTTTAGGGCTTCCTTGGAGAAAGGAAGATAATGGTAACAGCCAAATTGCAAAGAAGAAATTCTTTTTGGAAGGAGAAGAGGCAATGGAAGACAAAAATTGGGTCAAAAGAGCAAACCTGCCATATCCTTGGAATGAAATTAGCTACCACCTCATCAAGTATATATCATGTGAAGGTAGGTACAGTGTGGTATATGGGTATTATTTTAGGCTTCTCCAAGAGCTGAGGTTTGGCGCAGATACACCTCCTCAAAATAGACTAAGCATACCCTACTTTCTTCTTCAATCCATGATAGATATGAGCATTAAGTTGTAGGGAGGAAACCATCAGCAACTAGCCATCATGGGTTAATTAGACATATTATATAATATTCCATCCAAAACCTAAGACTCCCTATCACATAGGAAACTTTTAGAGACATGCAAACAAAGGAAGACATAAAAACCCTTGAATATGACAAAAGCCCTACTACGAGTGAAAGGGATCAAGAAGAAATAGAGAGGGATGAAGAAGAAACAGAGAGGGATGAAGAGGAAATAGAGGAGGAAGAAGAGGAAGAAAAGGAGAAGGAAAGTGGTGAAGAGAAAAAGGAAGATGCAAAGGAAGAAACTGATGAACAAAGTGAGGAACTAGATGGAGAAGAAGAGGAGAAAGACAAGAATGAGAAGGAGAATGGAAAAGAGGATACAAAAGACAAGGAAGAATAGAGGTCTACAATGCAAGGCAAAGAAGGGGGGGACTCACCCAAGGTATCTCTAGAACCCACTGAGAAAGAGGTAGCAGCTTCCCTCACTACCTTAAGTACCCCTATCAAGCAAAAAGGGAAGAGATAGAGACAAAATCCATTGTACTTTAGGACAAGAAAAAGTACAACGATCAGGTAAGGAAAACCTCAAACACCCACCAAGGTCCCTATTATCATTGAAGAATCACCAAAACAACAGGAAAAGATAGCTCCTCTTGTGAAACATCAAGGAGAAGGATCATCACGACGAGCCTCTCCCAAGTATCCTATCACTTATGTTAGGAGGCCTATCACCAACTCTGCCTCATCCAAAAGAAAAGGTCTCCTACAGGAGACAGAGAAGGACCTAGAAACTCTATTGAACCTACAGGAAACTCAGAAATTGGACAATGAAGGGATCATGTAGCAAGAAACAAAATATGAGGATCCAAAACTGAGGGAACCTAGTCCTCAACCCAACCTTGACTCCTACTACAGGTTCATTGAACGGGGTAGGGTCATTCCACAGAAATTTCCATCCCCTTATTCTTTGAGCTTGAGAAAGAAAGGGAAAGAACACATAGGTGGATGAAAATTGCCAAATCTAAAGGAGTAGAGGACATAGGTCACATGGAGGAGAAACTAAAGGAGATGGGCAGAGAACTGAGCAGCCTAAGGGACATAAAGGCAATGATGAAATCTCAGTTTGAGGTAGGGAATGCATGGTTAAGGGTGTGGAGCACTTGAAAGGTATGCTTTTGACAAATAATTTAGTGGCTTTTCAGTAATATTTGTAACCTTTTCTGCATTGTGAATTCAAAAGAGATAAAGGATTTTAATAAAATGTGCAAGAATTAACATGGGAAGCTCAATCACTAATAATTGTCGTTTTTCTATACAGGGAGGAGTGGAAGCAAGGAGTTGCCGTCGAAAAGCGAAAAATAGAGGAAGAATAATCGTTGTCCCTCCAGAAGGGAACCGGATGCGAAAAAGATCGAGTAAATCAGAGCTGAATAACCCAAGAAAGGAAGGAGGGATACTGAGTCGCGAACGCGAGAAAGAAAAGTAAAGGATTAACCGATTGGCGAATCCCTCAGGATCTTCGATCCTGAGGGATCGCTGTTTTACTTATCTTTGTTATCTAGATACCTCCGTCGTTGCTCTTATATAAAGGAACAACGTCGTTGAGCAAGGGGACTACTGCTTTTGTAATTTTAAGTTTCAGAAAAATCCTTGATCATCGAGTCTCACTGAGACCTGGTTTATTATACATTTGTTGATGCATTAATATAAAAGACTTGGCGTTTATTTCATCTCTACGTCTGGAGTAACCTAAGGCGGTGTACCATTGGCAGCTAAGGGCCCGGCTCCGAAGGACACTTGCTTTTGTATCATTATACTGTGATTTATGTGTGGTTTGCTTATCTTTGTTACTCAGTAATCTGATATATCTTTCATATGCTATGCTATGCTCTGTTATGATCAATACATTAATGATTTTTCCGTGTAATGACTCTGCACTGTATAATTGGACCTCTTCAGAGTTGAATTGCGTCTTTAACCAGCTATTTCTGTTACAGAGCATCAGTATGAATGTTACTGTCATTGGATCCATGTGAAATAACAATTATTGGAACTTGAAAGTAATGTTACTCTGTTTAGAAACATAGTTATATTATCCTTTATTCTCAGATTACTATATTAATGCGAGGCGTGTATATATGGTTAATTATTGTTGTTCCATAATTCATCAATGAGTGTTGTTCCATAAAGTATATTCTATCCAGTTTTCTTGAAGAGAAAATCAGAGTGTGAATCAGTTGGTTTTGACTCGCGAGATTTAGTTCTTTTAATTGTTGTTCCATTTCCTGATGTTCCATTTACTCTTGTTCCATTTACTGCTGCTCCATTTCCTTGCTGTTGTTCCATTTTACCTTCTGTCGTTCTATTTACTTGCCTTTGTTGTTTTGGTGTGAGAGAAGGTCTAAGGTTGTAGTGAGCCTCAGCAGACACTGCCTAGCTCCCAGACCTATGGTCCATGCTCTAATTTCCTTTCTATCAGTTTCTAGAGGGATGGGTTATCGCTTCCGTACCCTTGACTGATCAACTATCTTGTGCGATTCTATCTTTTGGGATAATTTAGTTACAGTTTAGCATTTGTTTACTTTTGTATTTTCTGAACGCTATACTACTAAGCATTACTCGGATGAATAGCCTCGGATTGAGTTACTCTTTGTAATAACAAAACGTTCCCGGATTGATTTATTAATGTAGGATAATTAGAGGTGTGAGAGACCCTAGTTATAGCTCTAGATTTTGGCGTCGTTGTCGGGGAAAGAGTATAGCCATTTTCCCTTTACAGAGTAGTGCGCAAATCCGCTAGGGGGAGTTGGATTTTAAAAACGGAAGGTAAGAACCTGCGTACAGAGCATGTAAAAGCCCTGCTCCACTGTCTGCTCTCTTAGCAGAATTGCTGGTTGAATAAGATTTTGTAGTTTTTAGAGTGCATGACTAAGTAGAAAAAGCCAAAAAATAATATCAAACCTCCAACCAAACCCGAAAAAACCAAAGGGCCGGTGACCCTTGGCCGAACAACCTTCATAGACGAAATCTATAAGAAAACTGAATCTCAGCCGTCGGTAGGCCCCAGAAAGATTAATTCTAAACAGCCTACTAGCTCCCTTTAGGCCACAGCATCACCATCTGGAGCCTTTGCTGAGGTGCATAGTCAGACTGATGAACAGGACTTTCAAGAAATTGAAAATTTTGTTTCAGAATGACTGCAGGAAGGGAATTTCAGCAACCTTTGTGAAGGAGAAGGGGAAACAGGGGAAATAGGAGAGACAAGGTCTCCTCCTAGGATAATCCAACCGTTAAACAACCCAGATAAGGGGAGCGCGGTAAAAATTAATATTGAAGGCACCCCATTCCCTCAGATAGAAATTCCAGATAAGGGAAGTGTCATTAAAATAGTCCCTGCCAAGGCCGTTCCTTCACAACCTAGGAACACCTTCCTAGAAATACCAGAAGGTTATTGGCACATATTTGATCCAATGGCACAGAATCAGCCAAACATTCAAACTTCTACATTGCAATATCCTATAGTAAATTCTGCTGCAAATGCACCCATGAAAGTGATCCCTCTTCAACACATCCCGACGTTTCATGGACTTACATCAGAAGACCCCGAGGAATTTTTATTTGAATTCGATGTGCTATGTAGAGGATATGATTACACCACTGACCCCCAGAAATTAAAATTGTTCCCCTCTACCTTGGAAGGGGCGGCTCTGAGATGGTTTATGGGATTAGGTGGTGGAGTCATAAATAACTGGGAGCAAATGAAAGAATCTTTCCTAAAGAAATATCAGGATTACTGCAGGTCGAGAGAACTAAAAGATGAAATCTTCCAAATGACAGCCAGACCAAATGAAACTTTAGAAGAATACGTAGAACGTTTCCAGTACAATTTACAGAGATCCCCCTATGCATCACTACCTCTGCCTGATAATGTGTTGAAAACTGCATTGATTAGAGGCATGAAACAACAGTGGATTGAAACATTGAACATCATGGGAAAAGGGGATATTTACCAAGAGAATTTTGCTGACATCATTAATTTATGCATCAGGAGTTCAAGAGGCAGCAAAAGGATAAAACCAACAGAATATGATCAGTTCGTCAGAGATAAAAAAATATCAACAGAAGGAGTAACAAGTGTAGAACTAGGGAATTTATTAGAAAATTTCAAAACTGATATTCTGGGGACATTAACTACACAGCTTGATATTGTGCAGGCTAAACAAAAGTAGATGGAGGCGGAAAAAATCTGGAAATTTTCTACCCCCGATGCAGAAGAAAACATAGCCACAAGGAATGTCCACCAGATGCAGTTCAAACATGTGCTATCTGTACGAAAGATCACCTTACCGAGAGCTGCCCCTCACTTCCTGGATTGAAAGCAGTATACAAGGAAGCGGAAGAAGAAACAGAGCCAGCATACTTCGTTAACCAACATCGCCAATGGAAACCTAGGCAATCTGGTATGTTTTCAGACCCAACTTCTTCTTTCCAGCCTCCGCAGTATAACGCTCAACAATATGGTATGTGGAAAAACCAATATACACCCCCATTTCCGAACTAGTCATCACAGCCGTTTCCTTCTCCAAATCCATGGATAAATCAGACAAGCCAATTCGGCTGGCCAAATTTTCCCTACAACCCACCATATTGGCAGAATAACTCATATCCCCCACAATGGATCCCCCCTACTTCACAAGGTTCATCCTGGCAGACAAATTGGCCAAAATCGACATATCAGCCAACAGGAACTATTCCACTCCCTCAACCGACTCTGCCAGCCTTACAACAAAACCCCCAGTCTAATCTGAGACCGCAACTCCCAGCCCAACCCAATCCCAATCCTAATAACAGACCGGTCCAATCCCTCCAAATTATAGAAACATCAGAAATCGGACCAGACCTAAGGGAGTGCAATGATCTTCAGTTACGATCTGGACGTATAATAGAAACAGAGGGAGACAAAACAGTTCACATTGAAGATCAGTTACCAATAGAACAACCACCACAACAAGAGGATGTAAATAAAGAACAGACTCATCAGCAAGCAAGCACATCCTCTCCCCCTTTCCTGGAATGATTAGTCATCCCACGACCAGTCCAATATCCAGACTTTGACATTTTGGGAGAGTTACAAAACCTGTACATAAAAATTCCATTCCTCCAAGCCATCCAAGACATTCCTATATACGCAAAAACTATAAAAGAACTGTGCATAAAAAAATCAAGGAGGAATACAACCACTAACCCTAGAGTCCAAGTAGTTGGTACTTTATCCGACTTGTTATCAGGAAAAGAGACACCTATCAAATACGAAGATCCTGGAAACCCAATTGTAATTGTCCAAATCTATGGTCAAACCCTGACTAACGCTTTAGTCGATCTGGGAGCTGCAATCAATATTTTGACAACCTCCACCTGCCAAAAGCTTGGCATCACATCAATAGAACCTACTTCTACTTTGCTAGAATTGGCATATCGATCTGTAGTTCGACCAGAAGGTACTTTATATGATGTCATGGTTTCTGTAGACTCCTGGGAATATCCAACTGATTTCCTGATAATTAATCCAAAAACACGACTAGATGGACATCCGCTAATATTAGGAAGACCTTGGCTTGCTACTGCCGATGCCTACATTGGTTGCCGGCAGGGAAACATGACCATAGCTAAAGGACCAGACGTTAAAAATCTAGTTCTATATCCTCCAGCACAGCTAAGCCTGCCAATGATCAAAACCAATCAGTATCCTATGTCATACTTTACTAACAATATCAGATCCCCATTGACTATACAGAAGGCTTTAGATTTTAAAGATCAGACAGAAGATGAAGCCATCAATAACTTCATTAGTCAAACTGAATCTAGATCTCACACACAGTGTTTTATGATAGAGGCAGCCTTTGATAGTGAGCTAGAAGAAGATCCTTTAAAGGATGCACATGACCAAACAATACCAGTGACTGTTGTTGCCAATAGTAAAGTAGTGGAGATTGAACCCGGTAAGAATCGAAATATCAACGCCAACCTTACACCAGATCAAGAAACAAAACTTGTTAATCTGTTACGAAAATATCAAGGAGCATTTGCGTGG
>APFE031743438.1:15497-48602 GCA_000404065.3 Pinus taeda
AAATGGAGGATTTGCGTGGATTACAGGGAGTTAAATAAAGCCACACAGAAGGATCACTTCCCTCTCCCATTTATAGATCAAGTATTGGACACTTTGGCAGGAAAGAAATTATTTTCTTTTCTGGACAGCTTCAGCGGATATAACCAAATCCAAATTGCCCCTGAAGACCAGGAAAAAACTACCTTTACTTGCCCTTGGGGAACGTTTTCCTATCGAGTACTACCCTTCGGCCTATGTAATGCCCCTGCTACATTCCAAAGGACTGTTCTTAGCATCTTTGCATATCTAATAAACGATGGACTTGAGGTCTACATGGATGACTTTACACCATATGGAGATGATTTTGACCCAGCTCTAGATACCCTGGAAAAGGTCCTACAACGTTGTATCACTACCAGACTTTGTCTGAGCCACGAAAAATATTACATAATGATGACAAAAGGACTTATTCTAGGGCACTATATTTCAGCAGCTGGCATCCAGGTAGACCCGGCCAAAATTCAAATTCTTTTGCTTATCCCTACCCCGACTACTCAATCAGAGGTACGCAGTTTTCTTGGATTTTCTGGATATTACAGACGATTTATAGAACATTACTCACGTATTGCTGCACCTCTATATGCTCTAACTGGTAATTTTGATTTCTTGTGGACAGAAAAATGTGACCAGGCTTTTAAGGAATTGAAGAAGCTTGTATCAACAGCCCCAGTCCTTCGAGGACCAAACTGGAATTTTCCATTCCAAATCTCATATGATGCCTCGGATACAGCAATTGGTGCAGTCCTAGGGCAAGAAGAGGATAAGAAACCATATGCTATTTACTATATCAGCAAAAATTTATCCTCTTCCGAACTCAATTATATTGTCACTGAAAAGGAATTCCTGGCTGTAATACATGATATTAACAAATTTAGACATTATATCACAGGCTATCCTGTTGTGTTATATACAGATCATTCTGCTATCAAATATTTGGCAAATAAACCTGTTACGAATGCTAGAATAACCAGATGGTTGATCTTATTGCAGGAGTTCGATATCACAATCAAGGATCGACCTGACAAGGAAAACCCTGTAGCCGATTTTCTCTCACGAATACCGAAGTCAATTGAAACAGCAGCAGTAGAAGATCAATTTCCTGATGAATACCTGTTTGTTGTTGCTGTTCGAACACCCTGGTATGCTGATGTCACCAATTACCTTGCAGTAGGTAAGCTACCAAAACACTTAACCCCTCGAGAACGTAAGCAAATTGTTCAGAAGAGTACTCGATTTTCATGGATTGGAGGCCATTTGTTCCATACAAGGGTCGATATGCAAATCAGGAGGTGTATTCGAGAAGATGAAATCTTCAACATTCTAAAAGCTTGCCATGACGGACCATGCGAGGGACACTTTGCTGAAAAGAGAACAGCACATAAAGTATTGTAGACAGGATATTATTGGCCTACAATTTTCAAAGATGCGAAAAAATTTGCACAAGCCTGTGACAGCTGCCAGCGAGCAGGAAGGCCTGGCCAAGTAGATGAAATGCCTCTGAGACCATAATTGGTCATTGAGCCATTTGAACGATGGGCTCTTGACTTTTTCGGACCCATTAATCCACCATCAAATCAGAGGACATACATTCTGGTGGCGACATACTATGTTACTAAATGGGTCGAGGTCGAATCATTACCTAAGGCTACAGAGGACTCGGTAACACAATTCTTGTACCATTTGTTTGTACGCTATGGACTTTCAAGAGAACTAATCACATATGGTGGACCGCAATTTGTTGGAAATAAATTAGCTGCAACACTTAACAATTATCATGTCCAACATAAGATCACTACCCCATACCATCCGCGGGCAAATGGGCAAGTAGAAAGCAATAATAAGGTAATAGAATCAATTTTAACAAAAACCATTGCATCGCATAGGCGTGATTGGGCCACTCGGCTACCTGAGGAACTGTGGGCCTATAGAACCACATGGAGAAGTACTACAGGCTACTCGCCTTATCAATTAGTGTTTGGGAAACAACCAATCTTCCCCATAGAATTCGAAATCCAAACGCTACGAACTGCACAGGAATTCAGCCTAGATCTGAGTGAGGCACAAATCAATCGATTACAACATATTAATGAATTGGATGAAATTAGGCTCTCTGCATTACAAAATACAACATTAATTCAATAGCAGCGAGCTAAATGGCATGATGCACTTATTAAGAATAAAGTCTTTCATGAAGGAGACTGGGCTCTGTTATACGACTCTCGGTTTCAGGACTTCCCGGGAAAACTCCAGACTCGATGGTTAGGGCCATACGAAATCCAGAAGGTACATGACAATGGGACTCTTACCCTGATCACAATCGATGGTTCTGGATATGCATTCAAAGTAAATGACGACCGAGTTCATCTCTATTGAAAGCCACTCACTCGGGAATCCTTCTGCCAACAACTGCAACAAGATACTCATTTGGAAATTTTAGGAGAGGAAGCGAAATCTTCCTCACCTATAACTTAAGTAATTCATTTTTTTCACAACTTGTACATAACATCTTGTATATATGCTCTCTTGATTCTCTGTTTGCATTCTAAGTATTTTTGTTGTTTCACCTGTGAGATTTTGCTGTTCCTTTTCAAAAGGAACAGCACTGGCGTGATTTTGTTGTTCCTTTGCAAAAAGGAACAACACTTGCATGTTTTTGCTATTCCTTTTCAAAAGGAACAGCACTTGCGTGTTTTTTCTGTTCATTTTCAAAAGGAACAGCACTTGTGTGATTTTGCTGTTCCTTTTCAAAAGGAACAACACTTGCGTGTTTTTGCTGTTCCTTTTCAAAAGGAACAGCACTTGTGTGATTTTGCTGTTCCTTTTCAAAAGGAACAGCACTTGCGTGGTTTTGCTGTTCCTTTTCAAAAGGAGCAACATTTGTGTGGTTTTGTTGTTCCTTTTCAAAAAGAACAACATTTGTGTGATTTTTTTGTTCCTTTTCAAAAGGAATAGCATTTGTGTGATTTTGCTGTTCCTTTTCAAAAAGGAACAGCATTTGCGTGTTTTTGTTGTTCCTTTGCGAAAAGGAACAACACTCGTGTCTTTTTGTTGTTCCTTTGCGAAAAGGAACAACACTTGTGTCTTTTTGTTGTTCCTTTGCGAAAAGGAACAACATTTGCGTGTTTTTGTTGTTCCTTTGCGAAAAGGAACAACACTTGTGTCTTTTTGTTGTTCCTTTACGAAAAGGAACAGCATTTGCGTGTTTTTCCTGTTCCTTTTCCAAAGGAACATCATTTTGAGTGTCCTTGCTATTCCTTTCTCAGAAGGAACAACATTTGCGATTTTTCGTTGTTCCTTTTAAAGAAATGATATCCTACGAATGGATTCTTCTCTCAGGAATTCCATCGGCATCTTGTTGCCCTCATTGAAGATACTTTGCGCCCATGTTCTCCTCAATCTTTTAGATATAGTAATGAATTTATGCGATGAACATAAACCATGATATACTGAAACCAGCACATCATAAATCGATATTACTATGGAGCCAGTATGTATAAGAGGACAAGAGGAGGGACATTAACTTTTCATCTTCGCTATCATTGTCTTAGTACCAAACCCTGGTTGGTGATTTTTATCATGGCGATTTCCCTAAAAATCTTTCTTGATTATTACTGAGGAGTAAGAACAAACGATTTATATCTATCTGTTGGGATCATAAGACTTCTTCCACCATTCCCCGCTCTTAAGGAGTGCGGAACCACCCTTATGTGGAAATAAACAAAAAATAGAGGTGCTCTGCAAAACAAAACAAAAACAAAGTATGAAAATTGTCAAATGCAGGATAGGGGGTCTCATTGAGAGCCAACCTACCATGATCATAAGGATGGAAGTGAAGTGGCATTCCCATTACGGCCACCACACCAGGGATATGGTCCAAAGGTAAATTAACAAGTAAACCTTGGAACAGGGGGTCTCATCACGAGCCGGCCTGACCACGTTTCGCGCCTACCTTGTGAATGGCATTATGGCTATCTGGTTACCAAGCCACCATAATGGCCTGCATTTTGACAAAGAACTCTTTGGAATATACACAAAGGATCATGGTTCCGGAGGGTGAAATAAATAGCTCTGCCAAGGTTATGAACACCTGTTGGCAGCAGAGCTCTGTTAATGGCATAGAAGTCGTAATATTTACACCTAACAGGTATGATATTAAATCTTTCTGTTTCTTATATCCTTTGCATAAATCATATGTCACACCCCGATATATATATCGCAGGAACATTTATTACCACCGATCATGGCAACGGAACTGACAATGACTACTGGAGACTTCGTACATTTGACAGACGTCCAATCCCCCGGTTCCTCATTATATCACACAAGCTCTTATATAAAACGCAATCTACCTTTTTTGCCTCGGTTTTAGCATTTTGTTGTTTTTCTCAAACATGGCATAATTCCATATGCTAATCTTTATGATTTGACTTCCGACTGGATGCTGCTCCTCTCTTTAACGGCTGGGGGAAGCCTATCAGATCACGGGGGGGAGGTAATCTCATTACTCTAGGGATTACGTGGCTGCACACCATTCGGGCAAGATAATGTACGAAGAAATGGCATGGTTTAACGGTATGATGATTCCATTCTATGGAGATTGCCGTCCACGATCCTTTTTTCGTTGCATGCTCTGTGATATTTTCCAAAAATTGGCAACGATCATCCTCTCTGCGTCGCAAACACCGCAAACAGTTGATGTTCCATTTCTGAGTAGAATCATGGGCGGAAAGACGGTCCGAAGCGAACCCCACAAGCTGACAGTTTCCGCTGTTGCTCGCAAAATCTTGGAAAACGCAGGATGGTTGAATTACTTCAGCCGCCTGCAAGAATCAAACGAAGCAGTCGCGTTGGAATTCCTGCAGAATTTACAGGAAAACTACTCCATAGTAGTAGGAAAGCGGATAGCGGTTACGGAGGATATCATCGCGGAAGTCTCAGGATTACCAGCTGCTGGACCCATATGGACACTGAAAAAGGAAAGATTACAAAAAGCTATGGAAATTTTCTAGGACGAAGGCCAAAGCTTGACAGTTAAGGGGAAAGGAGTTCTGCCAGCAACACTTGGGGAACCTTGGACCGAGCTGGCGAAGACGGTGCAAAGTTATATCACCTGCAAAGGGAGAAAAGACATGGTAAGGCCTCGCCACCTGAAAATTTTGGTTGTTTTAAAAGGAAAATGCTCTGTGAATCTCCCTGCACTTTTAAATTCGCTATTACATGACGCGGCCCGAAGCCTGAAGAAGGCCCATCACATAGATGCAGTTGTCAGCCACCATGGACTGATCCGGTTGATAGTGAGCCACAACCTCACTCAACAGCAAAGTACTTGGGAGGAACTGATTACAATAGTCCAGGGAGGATCAGCTGCACCACCCCCAAAACTTGAACAATCCTCCAGCACACCGGAACGATCAGAGAGACGTAAGGAGTCAGCAGTAGAAGGACATGCTGTTTCAAAACGTAAACAACCCTCCGGTACGCCAGAATGGCCAGAGAAACCCAGAGAACTTGCGGGCACACCTAACCAACCTAAAAGACCAAGGAAGTCAGCCCGGCTGGCTCGGATACGAGGAAGGCTAGAAAGGATTCAGGGAACCATGGCCCAGCCAATTGAAATTGCGGATGAACCTCCAGAACCAGAAAGAGGACTCTCCGAAGGAAATGCTGAGCAATTAGAGGCCGAGACTGACCAGCTGGAAGGAGAAATTGAAAAAGAAGATGAGCACTCTGAGGAAGAAATGGCCACCGAACAGAGCAACAAAGAAGATGAGCACTCGGAGGAAGAAGTGGCCACCGAACAGGGCAATCAAGAAGAAGAAATAACACAGCCAGGGGATAGCCCGTTGCAGGACCCTGTAGGAGAGGAGGAATTGGCAGCAGTTCTGGCCAATATGGAGGAATATGGCCAGCCCTCCAACACAGCAGGTGTCCCTGACGGTCCCACAGAGGAAGAATTACCCGAGGAAATGCATGCAGAAGAGGCAGGGGAAGAAAACTTGCCTAGTTATGATAATCAAATGGAAGACAACAATCAAGGACAATCTGTCCCCAAGACGCCGAAAGATATCCCAGATGAAGAAGGAGCAAGCTTAAGGGCCAAACCCTCTGCTGAGGCAAAGGAAATTAAGAAATTAAGAAAGAGACAGCAGAGGTTGCTGGGCACGATAGCCAGGCTCTGACAATAGATTCGAATTTTGAAAGCCAATTTGAGAATTCAGAGGACCGCAAGAAAAAGGAGGGGAGCCACTACAGCAAGAACCCCGAGGACAAGAACCTGTTTTGTTGGACGAAACCCCATCAGGAGACCTATTGTCGAGGAACAGTCTGCTGTTCCAAATGATAATGAGGAACAGGGTGTTGTTCCAAATAACATGGAAGAACAAACTGTTGTTCCAAATATCGTGGAGGGACAGACTGCTGTTCCATCTGGCCCTGAAGAACGAATGAACATTCCAATGGAACATCAAGAGGCTCCGATGGCAGGAGGACCACAGCAACCCTTTATTCGCGTTAAGAAAGAAACAGAAAGCAAAGAGGTCCAAACAGAAGCACCACCCTCGGGGGTAATTCGGGTCCTAAACTCTAAGCAGCGTAATAGGAAGGTCCAGGTTAAACTTCCAGCCTCTACGGCTTTGTGGAAAAAGGATCCAAAAACCAGGACCTTACATAAACTATTGAAGGAAGCTCAGCAAGAAGCTAAGCAGCTGCGAGAGCAAATAGTCCCCAAGGAAAAATACGAAGAGCTCCAACAGCAACTTCGGGACATCAGTCAGTCCGAGATCCAGGCCTTTGAAGGATGGCAAAAGGAGCAGGAAAATGTTGCTAAGGTAACTCGTTGATTAGATAGTGTTTTTAAGCAGATGGACACTGTGTGCTCCTTGTATAATGACGTTTTGACTTGTAGGGCCCCAGCTAGAAATTATGCTTTATTTTTTCTTGAACGATACTTGCGATTGAAAATAAAAGCCGTTAGGGCAGGAGCACCTATCCACATCAACACTGTTAATGATTTTATAGACTGTTGCAAGCACTATGGAGTTAAGGTTCAAAGGTTATTATGTGATTTTTACTTGCACAACCTTGTGCTAGACCAGGAAATAGATTTAAATCCTGGCCCTTTTGTTGGCGATATACAATTTCAAGCCTTTATCTCATTTGGGGTTAATCAGCTGAAATGGCTCAAAGCTTATAACACCTTTCAGAGACAAGAGAATAGCCTAGACTTATGGGTATGAGCTGAACCTAGAAACCCAGTGACGCTATGGAGAGAGCATAGGAGTCTTATGAGGATCCCGGGTGTCATCGAGATATTAGGACCCATGCACGAAGACTTGATCCGAAATAGTCTAGAATATTTCCTGACTATTAAAGACCTTGCCATCGATGCTGCAAAATTTCGATACTGGACCTCTAACCCAAACATCCAGCTCAGGGAACCATTCAAATACAAGAATTTTGAGCTGGCTGCCAGCCGATTGAGCCTCTATGGGGAACGGATTCTACGACCAGGGCCATCCTGGTTAGGGTATCGATTTCACAGTCCAATTATTTGGCACCCTGCACCCGGATATCAAGCCTTGTATGAGATGCCCGCAGATCAAATAGATCAGTTATTTGATGATCTAGTTGCTCATCACGGTTGTCGGCCTCCTCGCGAGATCCCTTCTCCAGCCTATTCTCTCACCGCCTTGCATGTCAACTATAATGTTTTCATGAGGCCATGAAACAGGGTAAGCAGGGGGGTGTGTGGAGCACTTGGAAGGTATGCTTTTGACAAGCAATTTAGTGGTTTTTCAATAATAATTCTAACCTTTTCTACATTATGAATTCAAAGAAGATAGAGGATTTTGATAAAATATGCAAAAATAGACAAAGGGAGCTCAAGTGCTAATAATTGACGTTTTTCTATGCAAGAAGACGTGGAAGCAAGGAATTGTCGTCCAAAAGCGAGAAGCAAAGGGAAAATAACTGTTGTCCCTCCAGCGGGGTACCGGATGCGGACACGATCAAGCAAAATCAGGGCTGAATAGTCCAGGAAAAGAATTCAGGATACTGAGTTGGCGAACGCAATAAGGAAAAGAGAAGAATTAAACGATTAGCGAATCCCTCAGGATCTTTGATCCTGAGGGATCACTGCTTTAACTTATCTTTGATTATCTAGATACCTCCGTCATTTATTTTATATAAAGGCACAGCGTCATTGAGCAGAGGGACGACTGTTTTTGTAAATTTACAGTTTTAGAACAACTTTGATCATCGAGTCTCACTGAGACCTGGTTTTGTTATACTTTTGTTGATGTGATTAATATAAAAGACTTGGTGTTCATTTCGTCTCTGCACCTGAAGTAACCTAAGGCGGTGTACCATTGGTAACTAAGGGCTCGGCTCCGAAGGACACTTGCTTTTGTATCATTATACGGTGATTTGTGTGTGATTTGTTTATCTCTATTATTTAAGTAATCTGATATATCTTTCATGTGATATGCTATGCTCTGTTATAAATGATGTCTGAATGATTTCTTCATCTAATGTCTCTGCATTGTATAATTGGATCTATTCGAATTGCATCTTTCAGCTATTTCTGTAAAAGAATGTTGGTCTGAATGTTATTGTCATTGGATCCATGTGAAATGATATTTGTGAGACTTGAAAGCAATATTACTCTGCTCATAAACATAGTCATATCATTCATTATTCTCAGATTGCTATATTAGTATAGAGCATGTACATACGGGTGATGGTTGCTGTTCCATAGTTCATTAAGGATTATTGTTCCATTTTATTACTGTTGTTCCAATTTACGATTGCTGTTCCATTTTCCTATTGCTGTTCCATTTTGTTACTGTTGTTCCATTTTACTGCTATTCCATTTACTGCTGTTCCATTTCCAGTTTGTTGTTCCATTTACTTTCTGTCGTTTCATTTACTTGCCTTTGTTG
This sequence comes from Pinus taeda, assembly GCA_000404065.3. Lineage (NCBI taxonomy): Eukaryota > Viridiplantae > Streptophyta > Pinopsida > Pinales > Pinaceae > Pinus > Pinus taeda. The sequence goes on from APFE031743438.1 coordinate 24,476, forward strand.
TTTTGGTGTGAGAGAAGGTCTAAGGCTGTAGTGAGCCTCAGCAAGATGCTGCTTAGCTCCCAGACCTATAAGTCCATGCTCTAATTTCCTTTCTTCATCAGTTTCTAGAGGGATGGGTTATTGCTTCTGTACCCTTGACTGATCAACTGTCTTGAGTAATTCTATATTTTGGGTTAGTTTAGTTACAGTTTAGCATCTGTTTCCTTTCGAATCATTAGAACACTATACTACTGAGCATTACTCGGACAAATAGCCTCAAATTGAGCTACTCTTTGCAATAATAAAACGTTCCCGGATTGACTTATTAATGTGGAATAATTAGTGGTGTGAGAGACCCTAGTTCTAGCTCTATAGTTGGGAGCAGGTTATAGGAGCTTGCTAGACAAAACTACGCAAAACTGGGAGGCAGTCATGTAGGACATGTCTACATAGTTTCTGGGCTAAGAGGGATGTCGAGTAGCTGGTGGACATTCCAGGAAATCTACACAATTTTTCAGAAGGAGAAATAGGTTGGGTAGTAGCGGGATTGACTGACAGAACTGTGCAATTTTCAGAGACAGTGCAATGATAAGCATCAAGTTCCTATCCATCATGTCTGGGAAATTTATTCAGTGAGAATAGGTGGGCATGCTAACAACTTCTATGCAATGTTTGGGAGGAGTGAATCCTGGGGTCACTACCCGATCAAACTCTTTAGTTGACCAATGGGAGGCTTGATGGATTGGCTTGTGGGCAACGTAGATTGAGATGGCTTCTTGGAAAACTTCTATGTTGTTCTGGGTGACAATCAACCAGGTTGATTCTAGGATTGCATAGTACAGATTGCCTGGGAAGCACCCTCAAGCTCTACGTAATTCTCGACATAAGTACTTGGTCACTAAGGGTTGATATTGCACAATGTAGCTCAGCAGAGGTCTGATTAATGAAGGGTGGTCCGATCAACAAATATTTGGAAAAATGGTTAAGTGTGTGAGCGAGTGAACTAGTGTATACATGACCTTGAGAACACACACTCAACATGACTCGATGATAAGACATATCGAACCAACAAGGCAACACATGCTTATTGTGACTAACTGCAGGAATATCTAATGATGCAAGTGACAAGTGCGACACTTCGAATAGACCTTTGGACGACCGTGATGACACTTGTGTGATAGTGCTTACAACAATGTGTGTGAGTGTGATATTGTTTACATAGAAAACATAACTGAAACACAAACCTTCAACATCACTAGAATGAAATCCCAAGAATGACATAGAAATCAACATGCCTAATACGAAAGTTGGCCAAACAAGAGAAACAGAAAGAAGACATGTCGAGGAAATGCATGAAATGACTTTTTGTGTTTCTGCACATGTATGTTACTAAGGACAGGATAATATGACAATGACAAGCAGTCCTATAAACTCAACTAAGAGGTGTACTTTGAAAGGTGTTCTTTACTTACCATACTTACCCTCGAGATGATCATGCATCCAATGGATTTTTCACGTGGTCCTAATATTTTCCATTACTTGGTCTCTTGGTCCTTCTCCTCAACTCTTTGGGAATGAGCTTAGCATGTTACCTGTCCTATTTTCACTTAGCGATAGGTCATCGCTATTTCAGCATCCAGTGACTGCTACTGGAATGAGGCCCTAGGAAGCCCATCTCCGTAGTTTTTGCATGCAAGAAAGAAAGGGCAGCTTGGACAAAACTGCGCAGTTTTGAGGCATGGGAGACTATTGCATGATGGGGGTCCTGGGAGGAAACCTATGCGCAATTTCTGAGAGTAATGTTAGCAACCTGACTGCTTTGCACATTTCTAGAGAGAAGTGATGATTGGGGTCTCTGCAGGCTATGGGGTTTCAGTAGGCAAGGGAGGAGGCTTGATGGTTGCAGAAGCAATGTGCAAAGTTATAGGAAGCTAAATGAGGCTAGGTTGCTTGGGAACTGGCTAAGTGTGAGATCAGTGACACAGATGTAAACAGTGATAAGACTCAAATGTGATTGCACACGGACACTTAGTCACACAACATAAACCATCTATAATGCATAAGACATACTTTTCTTGATGCAACAACCTTCGTGACAAGAGTGCATGAAGTGAGTGTGAAACATGTCTATGTGATGAGAACCACTCATACACACACAATTCACTTGAAGCAAAACAACATTCCCTTTGCATGAAAAATATCAGCCCCTATGCCTAAATATGACACATGCTACATAAATATGAGAACACAAAAAACTCTTAACATTGAGGAGAGGCTTGAGATTGGTAGCTTACGAACAAGTGACCGATGATGATCGACCGCAGGATCTAAGGTAGGCTCCAAAATTTACATGTGAGACAAAATTTTGGATTGTGGTTGTAGCCACTACAACACATACATAGGCTTGAATGCACAATGTTTCACTTCAAAAACACTAATGCACAATGTAGGATATATTAAAGTGACACACCGTGTAACCTGAGATCAATCCATCAAGTCACACTTTAAACTAATTTACCCATACTACATCGAACCTAATCCATAACATTGAATGTGTTCCATTTTTGGAGACCAAATCATAGTGATCAGATGTGACCAAATAAAGGTGCTAATTAACTTGGATGATATAAAATGATTAATTATGACTAGATATTTTTGCATTGCAATCCACTAACATCATGACCACAATAATCATTGTGTTCACACCTTTTGGTGACCATATCAACTTAGGCTTTTACCAATGCACATACCAATATTATCATATAACTTCTCCATTACTCTACATGCTCCATGATTAACTCAAGTTTTAATGAAGGACATGAACTACTCTCTTCCTTACATAGAACGATTATTCAAAAACCAATCCACTTCATCTATGTTATTTTTTACAAGATCAATTAATCAAGTGTGACCAGATCAAATGATTATAACCAATTCAACACATTTATTGCATAACATTTTGTTTGGTGACAAAATCAACAAGGATTAGTTGACATTAATTGCATTCACCTTTCCTTGGGAGACTTTATAAAAAAAGTATGACCATAATTTGACTAGATGAATAGTTGAACGTTACATGCCAATTAAAACTCATTATTACCATGACCAAATCCATACGTAATCATTTGACCACTTCAGTGCATTAATATATTCCAACATTGGGAATTACTGTAGTAGCAAATTCGTATAGCAAACACAGATAGTTCAGTAACTCAAGTCCTATAGCATCTTTCCAACCTCTTACAACACCAAAATACCTGAATCAACACCTAAAATTCAAGCTCCCACTGCACCTATTGGCATTGATTCCAACACATTAGCTCTCTATTGACATTAATTCCAACACCATGTTGCCAACAATCTCCCTTTTCCATTGATGGTAACCTATAGCCACACCACCAAACCAATCCTCTTTAATTTATTATCATTCTACTCTAACTGGATGGTTTATTCTCCATTATTCATTAATCAAACTCTTCCCCTTTAAAATCCATGGAAAATGGTGACCAATCCTCACTGAATCACCATGTTAACACCAATGAATAATTTTGATACCAAATTTTTTCTAATGGAGCATAACTAGCTACATCACTCTTGCAAAAATAATCATTACAAATCGACTAACATGGTTACCGAATCTCATGGCATCTATAATAAAGTGACATCAAGGAAACTATGCCAACACCATGACCTTCCTCTTGTTGAACATGATCCCCTGAACATATATTAGGGCTATAAATAAATTCTTTGCGTTGTTGTTCAACAATATTTATTGTTGTTCTACTAGTCATTATAGAGTCCATACCTCCTTGTAACATGCAAGAGACTACACTAAGTCTTAACAACAAGCCATGATAAAAAATGAACAATGATATTAAGATCTATTAATGATAATATAGGATTGAACCAATGAAATACAATAATGCAACAATGACATCCAAAATCCCACACATGGTTGCAACAATACACTCAACAGTGCTTACAAGGAAGAAACAAAATGGATCTCTTCAATGCATGCCTGACACTAGGACCACTCAACCAGTAACAAAATGATAAAAGCAACAGAGTATAGGGTTATAACTTGCACCCAAAAGTGCTTACACAATGGGAATAAAATGACTCACTAATGTGCATGCTCAATTACTCTATCCCCATACATGAATGATAATAGGGTTACTTAGCCAAATTGACAAATGATAATCATGAACAGGTACATACAAGGTTTATTAATAACTTCCAAATCATTACTACAACCATATTGATCTATAATAAAATAATTAGTGAAAGAAACATGTAAAACATTATGTAAGCCTTGAAACTCTAGTTGTTGTAGAAATTATGTTGTAGATTTGCAACTTCTCATGATGTTTTAATCAAAATCGCAAGACATAAACCTACTCTATTTCTCTGTGATTATTAATTCACAGTTGAAAACTAAAATTGTAGACATGCAATAATAAATAACACACACGCAAAAATTATTTTTCTCTCGGGAAAGAAACTTACTAAAAACCCCAATGCTTTCTTGCATTAATCTAATGAATAGAGATGTATTAAAATTTCTTTTCTCAACTGAGCACAAACTGCAAGTGCATAACCTCTCTCTCTCTACTCACTGAGAAGCTCTAGTCTAGACTTAGTAAATTGTTGCCTTGGCTTAAGCTCCTATTTACTTGTGTTGTTACTTGAGTAATTAAGCCCCTATTATTTAGGAATTCCTCCAAAATGGATTGGGCAATTCCTTAGGTTGGTAATCTAACTTCATACAACACTTTTACACTCAAGGCTCGTCTACAACTGATGTTACATTGTCTTAGAATATCCAACAAGCCATGGAAACTCGAATTATTTTCATACACTAGCTATTTTGGGTTGATTAATCAATTAACTAGATGATCACTGAGTTTGACTAAAGTTCCACTACACAACCTGACCCTCCACTAGTTCCTCCAATAGTTGGAACTAGTTTAATTGAAAATAACCTTAGATAACTGACCTTGATTGCTACAAATTAGCAATCACACATGCTTAACTAAAATCTAAATCCTCCAACTCGAATTTCCTGAGTAAACTTGGTGACAAGGGCCATGCCACACAAGTTAACTACATCCAAGTTATATGTTAATGTGGAAATTTGAATTTTCTCAACTTAATCAAGGCAAAATCATATTAATAATTTCTTGTTTCATTTTTCAACAGTTTCATACACATCTCCCCATGAGCTCATATACCTTATAAACTTCTTGTTAATCCTGTGGACTTGGTTGTACCTTTGGGCTCTTAATCACACCATGTTTCTACTACTCTTATCTTCATGCCTTCTTCATCCTACCCATACTACTGCCATATGCTCCCCTTAAGACCAAGAAGGGCTCACATTATTCTTTTGTAGTTTGTTATGAAACCAACTCACAAAAAGATAGAAAAGATAGATAAATGCCTTAGAATTCAGCCTCTTCAAGGGGGAAACCTCCTTTGCATTACACAAATTTACAATTCTTGGATGATACAAATGACAAGACCTCCTTTATATATATAGGATTCTAAGGGGTCAAAATATAATGAAAGCTGACATAACAATAATAATGTAAGGGAACAATAATAACAATAGTGGGCTTCTACGAGGCACAATAATAACAATATGGGGACTACATGGGTACAACAATAGAATAAGGGGGTTATACTAATAACAATAAGGGGTTACACTAGTAGTATAGGGGTCTAACATGCCCCTCTCCTTCAAAAAGTGTTTTCCTCAACGCTTGAGTAGTTCTTGATGCTTCTATATAAAATTCCTGTCCTCTCATGTGGAATCTTCACTAGATAAGTTCTTCCACTTGATGAGATACTCTGAAATTGATCGATTTCATAGCTATCAGATTCTTATTTCTGTGACTACTCCAGGTTCCAATATGATTTTTCCTTCCTCTTCAAGTTCTGGCAATATTGTTTGAATTGGGATATTTGACAAATTTTGAATGAGTTCCCACCCTACTTATCCATTCTTCCATTCATACCTTCCTTTGTTTATCAAATTTGGTTGGATAATTGTACCAACCTCTACAATTTCTCCAACCATATGTTCAAGTTCACTCCTTTGGGCATATGGATATCTATAAGGCTTGACGTTTGGACGAACACATCCTATAATAAAATGAATAGCATAATCATGATCATGAATACGTGGGAGACCTTTGGGAGTCTCAAATACCTTGAAATGATTGTCCAAGACTTTTTGGAGATCTGAAGAAATACATGATTTCGATGTGCAAACAATTAGTGAACATAATTGTGCAATTACGCCTCATTGTTCTTTCTTTAGAAGCTTTGTCATTCTGTTATAGTTGATTATCTTTCTTGGTTTCCCTATGATACCCCTTAATTCAAATTCCTTTCCTTCCGAAGAAAATTTCATAAAAAGTTCTTGAAAATTAAAAGCTATTGTACCCAAGGCTTGTAGCCATTGGACTCCTAGTACAACATCAGCACCACCCATTGGAACATAAAATAGTGGGCTATTCAATACATATTCTCCCATGGATATCTTGATATTATGGCACTTTTCGGAGCAATTTATGATTCCTCCACTTACAACCGTTACTGGACACTCTGGTGCTGGATCTAGGAAGCAATTCAAGTCCTTGGCTATCTTACAATTAATAAAATTATGGGTACTACCCAAATCAATCAACACTATTACCTTTTTCTTCTTGATATGTCCTTCTATCTTTACAGTTTGAGGATTGATAATTCTAACGAATGCATTACAAGATATGGTCAGATTAATTTCTTCTTTCTCTGGTGAGTATCCTTTTCTTTTGATGTTTCTTGATACTTTTCTTCTTGATATTTCACTATTTGAACCTTCTTCTTCTTGATATGTCCTTCTATCTTGAGGGTTTGGGAAGTGGTAATTTCTTCCAATGCTTTACAAGATATGGTCGGATTCATTTCTTGATGCTCAATGTGATCTTTCACTTCTTTGAACATTTTTCTCTTGATATGTCCTTCTTCCTGATAGTTTGAGAGTGGTTCTAGCCAATGCATTACAAGATATGGTTGGATTCATTTCTTCTTTCTCGATGTGATCTTTCACTTCTTGAACCTTTTTCTTCTTGATATGTCCTCCTATCTTGAGAGTTGAGGAGTGGTAATTCTTTCCAATGCTTTACAAGATATGGTTGGATTCATTTCTTCTTTCTCCGGGGTTGGGTCCTGTCGCATATCCTCTTCTTTTGATGTTTCTTGATCCTTTTCTTCCTCCTCTTCATACTCTATGTAAAATAATTTCTTCTTAGCACAATTATAACCTTTAGTGCATTTGCTATCACAATTGTAACAAAGCCCTTTTTTTCTTTTTTCTCCCAATTGTTGTGGTGTAACCCTTGTAGGTTGTGGAAGGCTAGGAGAAACAACACTTCCATTATTATAGTTGTGAGGGGTAGACTTTATTGTTTCCATAATTTTACTTTCCTTTTGTAACAAAGCCCTTTTTCTCTTTCCAATTGTTGTGGTGTTGCTCTAAAGAAGGTGTTGCTCTTTGTATCCTCATATAATGTGTTATCATTTCCCTCGTGAAAATTGACCACTTAACAAGTTTTTTACGAGAAAAAAGCCCTTATACCATAACAATTGAATCTGTTCTAAATATAAATATGCAATACATACCTTTTGTAATAGTGGTACACCATGTAGATCAAAATATTTCTCCATCTGTAGTATCCAATTTACTGGATCCTTGCCATCAAACTTCCTCATCTCGCTTTTTCTTAATTTTAGGAGCTCAATCTTGAAACGGTTGTAATTATGTACTTGTGGATCTTTAAGTTTTGAAATTGCAACCTTCAATAGTCCTCTGCCTCCTCTTTCCAATGCCACTAGTCTGATCAAATTTAGATTCTCCAAGAAATATTTATGCACAATCTCCCAAGATGACCTGATTATATACCTTTTCAAAAGAGAGAACTTGTATGAAGTGCCACATGTCATTGTTTTGACCTTAGGATCTGAAAAATATACACAGGAAGCTACAGTCCATCCTATTTCTATAAATTTTGATGAAATTTCAATCTGATGCTCAAAAACAAAGTTATGACTATTTTCCCTATATCACTTGTTTGGAATGTAATTAGGGATTCTGAAAAAAGGCCAACTTCCTCAGATCATATCTCCGTAAATATAGTGCGAAAAGCTATGAGTTTCAGATCCGAGATTCATAACAGTTTCAACCCAAATGGGTTTTTGTTTTAGGATCTTAAATGTCGCGGAAAAAAAGTTATAGCACAAATTCTACGATGACCTATTTGGAGTAGAAAAACCCTAGAATCCAAAGCTCTGATACCAAATGTTATGAAACCAGCTCACAAAAAGATAGAAAAGAGAAATAAACACCTTATAATTCAGCCTCTTCGAGGGGGAATCCTCCTTTACATTACAAAAATGAACAATTCTTGGATGATACAAATGACAAGACCTCCTTTCTATATATAGGAGTCTAAGGGGTCATAATATAATCAGAGCCGACATAATAATAATAATGTAAGGGCACAATGATAACAATAGTGGGCTTTTATGGGGCACAATAATAATAATGTGGGTACTACATGGGTACAACAATAGAATAAGGGGGTTATATTAATAACAATAAGGGTTTACACTAATAGTATAGGGGTTTAACATAGTCTAATATGATAAATATGAGTAATGCATTGCAGTGGGGACCAACTTCTCCTACTTAAATTTTTTTTGTTCCTTATTCTTCCACACCTTTGTAGGTTTTTTTGTTGGTATGCAAATTCTCTTTTGGATTTTTGCTACCTTACTCAAAGTGTACTACTCCTTTTTCTTTATTTTATTGGAGAAACTAAACAACTCACAATCTCTAGCCATGCTGCCAAAGTTGTCATAAGTATAACATCTCACATGACTTAGATGTGAGGCTAGAGAATCAAACCATCTATTGTTCACACAAGATCTTTGCCTTGCATTGATCATGCTTATACTCCATTCATGACATCTACAATCAACCACTTTGTGGACAAATATGTTACATGAAAAATAATAACGATGAAATGGATTAGTATAATTGAGTTTGTTGATCTCCTTTGCTTCCCAAAGTATTGTTTAATCTGCTAAAAAGATCTAAATAATAATCTCCTATAGCTAGCTGCAACATGTCCATAGTTGTGGTAAATTTAACATTCTAACTCATCCATCAAATTAAAAAAGGGGTTTCTCCTTTGAGATATGTCAAACTCTTTTGTTGGAGAAAATGGTCTTTGAGTCATAGGTGCATTTCTCGGTTGTTGGTTCTATTGCTTGATACATTTCTTGCTACTCAGATGTTTTCCATTTTAAGCTATAGGATTTTTATGTTTTGCATTGTTGTTTATACCTTCTCATGTGTTAGATTATCCCTCATGAAACCCTAGACCATATTTTATTGAGGGATATATTTCATGTGAAGGATTTTTCCAAAACCTTGGTGCTATTTCGAACTTCAACTAACTGTCTTTTTGTTCTAGTTGTTTCCTCATTGAGACAACTTCAAATTCTAGTTTTCAACTCAACCCTCTCTTTCATTTTTCTAATTGGCCATCACATCCTGAATTATTTTTGGCTCTTGTAACTAGATCTTCAAACTAAGTATTTATTCTTTCATCTCATTCTCCTTCTCATCAAAGATTTGTAGTAATCTTACTACATCTATGCTCATAGTTGTTAGCCTTTCTACTTCAACAGCTACTTTATTTATTACAACTAGGGTTGAGTTAGTTTTTTGTTTCAAAACCATCATTCTATCACAATAATTGTCATCTTGACTATTTGATTTAACAAGGCTAAAATTAAAATCATATATTGCATAGCTAAGAAAAATCTCATTCTCATAATTACCTTCAAATTTCCCTTTTGACATCACTTATGGTTCTTTTAATTTTCCTTCTTTTATTTCACCTCTTGATGACTTGTTTCTCGATTTTCAATATAGGAATGAATTTCCTCAGACTAAAACTCTTTCTTAAGAGCCATTTTTATTATTTTTTCCATTTCTTCTTTGTTGTTGTATCCTTTATACAACACCTGAAATTTGTCCCATGTGTCTTTAATAAATGGAAGATCCACTACCTTCTATAGATCTACATTGTGAAGATTGTTATATATCATGCACTTTTCTTGGGCATTCTACTACTACACCTTTTGATTAATAGAGGATATTTTCCACAACCTTTACACACTAACTTTGAAACATTAGATCCATAAGTGAACAATTTAGATTTAACATTTTCACTCCATACGTAGTTTTCAATATTGAGCAATGACACACCTTGATGATCCATCAAATCAAAAATTCAAAATTTTACCAGATCCTCCTTCGATTGGTCAAGTAGCACCTAAATACACCCACTCTAATAACAATTTTTGGGAGCTTAACAATACTAAGAGGGGGCTGAATCAGTATTATATGATGTGGATCATCTTTTACACATTTTACCTTTCTTCCAATTAACTGATAGTTTAATTATTATCAGTGAATTATTATATCAAATAACATATGCAACATAAGAACAAGTAAACCATGATATCAACAATTTACAACACATAAATCATAAAGACACATAGGGACATTAGATGTTAGGTAGAAACACTTCTGGGAGAAAAACCACTGTACATTTTGTCTTTGTCTTCTTGTTATTAAAAATATTGCTTTACATCAATAATTAACCACCACCAGTGTGCAAGCCCCAAATTGTGATGTATGTGAGGAACCACTCAATCCAAACTAATAACTAACAAAATGCACCACTTCCACAACTATGGAGGCCCCAACCCCTAGACTCTTATGGACCACATTTCATACATTTTGATACCGGGCCCATGAATATTTACTCAATCAAGTATAGGCCATGTTTCTTCAATTTTCACATTGGACCCACATAATCATCCTTTATCAATATAAATACACCAAGACAAACAATTTTCTCAGTCAATCAAACCTTCCCTCACACACACTTTGTCTCAAACCTTACAATAATAATGATACCTCTATCATATAACTTTGCACAACCTTAGCAAGCTGCCATTTCACTCACCCATAATAGCAACACTCAAGACACATACAGTGACAAATTTAAAGCATCAACATACATTCACCATGATTTTCATTGACAACTCAACCAAAAACATAGTCACTCGGGAAAATACATTGATATCACAAGACTTCACACTCACCATACATTATTTTGACAACAATACATATACATGAGAATATACAACACATTCATAACAACAAAATCACTCAAACCTACACACACTAGCAACCTATAGCAATAGTAACATACATCAACATGGCATTTTCACTCACTCTACATGGCACTTATCCAATACATACTCAACAATGCAAATCACAAAGAGGCTACAACAATGTCTTGGCAGTAGTATACTATGGCCATAATATAAATAAGTCCTAATAGTTATATGAATGAAGTACTTATGCATCAGGATGATAATCACACAACTCCAAAACCTCTATCAAATCCATACACATATACCTCTTTTTAATTTCAATGTTACCAGGTTCATATCTCCACCATCCCCAATCGAACAATGCTTACCTTACACATATTCAAAACACACTAGAAAACTACTCTATACACTAGCAACTATTCAAACAGATCCAACGGGTCTAATCAATCCTCTATTTCACTTCAATGTAGAGTTTTACTCTTAATTACACTTTTAAAACATGCCCCTCACTCGAAAAATTTCCATTGATATAGTATTGTACACACAACACCATACACACAATCCATGTTTGGGTATGACAATATAGGTATGACAATATAGGTATGTTTATTTGACTTCTTTGGCCCACATACTAAAACTTCCAATTGACTCTCTCCCACACCACTTGCATTACATTATGGGGATATAAAGCACAACAGAATAAATCCATGCATGGATCACATGTACCATCGATCATGTATTTATTTTTTACTCTTAATCATAGGCTCATACATGCAACATACAGAGGCTTGAACACAGAATACGACATTTCAAAATCACTAATGCACAATGCGAGACATATTAGAGTGACACATCATGTAACCTAATATCAATCCATCAATTCACACTTTAAACTAATTTAACCATACTAAATCAAAATATATCCATAACATTCAATGTGTTCCACTCTTGGAGATGAAATCAAAGCGATCAAATGTGACTAGATTAAGGCACTAATTAAGTTGGACCAAATCAAATGATTATTTCTGACTAGATATTTTTCATTGCAGTTCACTTACATCATGACCATACCAATCATTGCATTCACGCCTATAGAGACTATATCAAGTGTGACTAGATCAAATGTTGATGACCAGTTTAAAACATTGATTATGGAACATTTCATTTGGTGACTAAATCAACAAGGATTACTTTACATTCATTGCATTCACATTTCATTGGGAGGATTGATCAAAACAATATGAAAATAAATGGCCAGATTAATAACTAAAAACTATAGGCCAATTCAAACTCATTATCACCATGATCAAATCCACGCATACCCATTTGAGTACTTCAGTGCAATAACTTATTCCAACATCAGTGAATTATTAGAGTAGTGAATTTTGATAGAAAACATAGATAGTCTAGTAATTGAATTGTTGTAGAATCTTGCCACCATCTTGCAACACTAAAATACCTAAACCAATCCTAAAATCATCATGCAAACTCCCACTACACCTCTTGAAATGAATTCCAACATGACGAACTCTCTATTGACATTAATTCTAGCACCATGCTACCAGTAGATTGTTTGCATTTGCTACCAAAATTTTATACTATGATAATTACACATGGTAATCATTCCACTCATCTTTTGTGCATTGTACCTAGACAAAAAATGAATAAAATATTTGATAACAACCAAATCTGGCTATGTACATCACACATGTTTGATTTTATTTGGTCATACGCATGAAAATTGATCTAGTCCATACAATTAAAGGTTGGTTTGGTCTGCATGAAGGTAAGTTATGGGAAAAATTGTTTGATCTAATTTGAATTGGCTGTTACAATGGACAAGTGTAAACATAGTTGTTGTGTCCAGTTCGAATTTATTTTTATGTGTATTTTTCCAAGTTGAAAACAATGTCACAATGATCTCTCTCTCTCTCTCTCTCTCTCTCTCTCTCTCTCTCTCTCTCTCTCTCTCTCATATATATATATATATATATATATATATATATATATAATATATAATATATATATATATATATATATATATATATTGAAGTTCTTATATCTGTGTAACATTAGTGTAATCGGCATACCTTTTCCATCGATTTGGTTTCAATGAGTATTAGTCAATTTAATGTTAGTTTCATTGATGTACATTTTCCATCGATTCATTTTCAAGAGTTATGAGTTAATTTATTTATTTTAAAATTTAACATTAATATCATTAACTTAGATTTTCCATCAATTTTGTTTCAGCAAATATGAGTTAGTTTCTTTATTTTCAAATTAAAACATTAGTTTCATTTGTGTACATTTTCCATCATTTTGATTTCAAGGGGTATGTCAAGTCGATTTCTTTCTTTTCAAATTTAACATTAGCATCATCCATGCACCTTTTCAATTGATTTGTTTCAAGGGGTATGATTTAATTGTTTTCTTTTCAACTTTAATGTTAGTTTCATTGGTGTATCTTTTCCATTAATTTGGTTTCAAGGGGTATGAGTAAATTTCATTCTTTTCAAATTTAAAGTTAGTGTAATCGACCTATCTTTTCTATCGATTTGGTTTCAAGGACTACGAATCAATTTATTTATTTTCAAATTTAACATTAGTGTCATTGACGTACATTTTCTATTTCAAGGTGTATGAGCCAATTTTTTTCCTTCCAAATTTAATGTTTATGTCATCGACATAACTTTTCCATTGATTCGTTCCAAGGGGTGTGAATCAATTGTTTTTTTTTTTTAATTTAACATCAGTGTCATTGATGTACCTTTTCCATCAATTCATTTTTAAGGGGCATGAATAAATTATTTTCTTTACAAATTTATCATTTGTTTATCGACATACATTTTCCATTTATTCGATCTCAAGGGGTATATGTCAGTTCCTTTCTTTTCAAATTTAATTTCAGTGTCATTGACATACCCTTTCCATAAATTTAATTTCAAGGAGTATGAATCAATTGATTTCTTTTAAAATTTAACATTAGTGTCATCAACATACATGTTCCATTTATTTATTCCAAGGGGTATGAGTCAACTTCTTTCTTCTCAAATTTAGCATTCATGTCATTGATGTGAATTTTCAATCAGTTTGGTTTCAAGGGGTATGAGTAAATTACTTTTCTTTTCAAATTTAACCCTAGTTTCATTGACATAGATTTTCCCTCCATTCATTTTCAAAAGGTATGATTCAATTTGATTCATTCCAAATTTAACATTATTATAATCTACATACCTTCCCCCTCAATTCAGTTTCAAGGGGTATGAGTCAATTGCTTTATTTGTAAATTTAACATTAGTGTCATCAATGTACCTTTTCCATCAATTCAGTTTCAAGGCATATGAGTCAATTGCTTTCTTTCCAAATTTGATGTTAGTGTCATCGACATATATTTTCCATCAATTATTCCAAAGGGTATGAGTAAATTGCCTTCTTTTCAAATTTAACATTAGGGTACATTTTCCATTGGTTCATTTTTAAGGGGTATGAGTTAATTTCTTTCTCTTCAAATTTAAAGTTTGTTTCATTGACGCACCTTTTGCACTTATTCAATTTCAAGGTGTAAGTGTCAATTCATTTCTTTTCAAATTTAGAGTTAGTTTCATCAACACAACCTTTCCACCAATTCAGTTTATAGGGTTATGAATTAATTGATTTCATTTAAAATTTAATGTTAGTGTTCCAAGGGGTATGAGTCAGTTGCTTTTTTTTTCAAAATTAATGTTCATTTCATAGACATACATTTTTCGTAGATTTATCTTTGAAAAGGGGTACGAGTAAATTTATTTAATTTCAAGTTTAACTTTAGTTTCATCAACCTACCATTTCCATTAATTTGATTTTAAGGGGTATCAGTCAAATTATTTCTTTTCAAAATTAACCCTAGTGTCATAATCATACGTCTTCCATCGATTCATTTTCAAGGGGTATGAGTCAATTTCTCTCTTTTCAAATTTAAGATTAGTGTGATCAACATACCTTTTCCATCAATTCTATTTCAAGGGGTATGATTCAATTACTTTCTTTTCAATTTTGATGTTAGTTTCATTGAGATACATTTTCCATTGATTCATTTTCAAGTAGTATGAATTAGTTTCTTTCCTTTCAAATTTAACATTATTTTCATTGACATACCCTTTCCATCTATTTGGTTTCAACAAGTATGAATCAATTTATTTCCTTTAAAAATTAACATTAGTGTCATTGACTTACGTTTTCCATCAATTTGTTCCAAGGGGTATGTGTCAATTGATTTATTTTTAGATTTAACATTAGTGTTATCGACATACCTTTTCCATTAATTCATTTTTAAGGGGTGTGAGTTAATTTATTTCTTTCCAAGCTTAAAGTTTGTTTCATCGATGTACCTTTTCCATCGACTCAGTTTCAAACAATAAGTTTCAATTCCTTCCTTTTCAAATTTAACTTTAGTGTCATCAATGTACCTTTTACAGCTATTTAGTTTCAATGGGTATGAATGAATTTCTTTCTTTTTCAAATTTAACATTAGTGTAATTGATGTACCTATTTCATTGATTTGTTCCAAGGGTATGAGTAAATTAATTTCTTTTCAAATTTAACATTAGTGTCATTGACGTCCCTTTTCCATTGATTCTATTTCAAGGGGTATGAATTATTCTCTTTCATTTAAAATTTAATTTTAGCTTCATTGACCTACCTTTTCCATCGATTTTTTTAAGGGGTATCATTCAATTGCTTTCTTTTCAAATTTAACCTTAGTGTCATTGATGTAAATTTTCCATCGATTTGATTTAAAGGGCTATGAGGCATTTTATTTATTTTCAAAATTTAATGTTAGTGTGATTGATGTATCTCTTTCATTGATTCAATTTTAAGGGGTATGAGTAAATTACTTTCTTTTCAAATTTAATGTTAATGTCATCAACATATATTTTTTATTGATTCAGTTCCAAGGGGCATGAATCAATTACTTTACTTTGAAATTTAATGCTAGTTTCATCGACGTACATTTTCCATCAATTTAGTTTCAAAGGGTATGAATTAATTTCTTTCTTTTCAAATTTAACATTAGTGTCATCGACATACTTATTCAATCAATTCATTCCAAGGGGTATGTGTCAATCTCTTTCTTTTCAAATTTGATTTTAGTGTCATTGAGTTACCTTTTCCATTGATTTGGTTTAAAGGGGTGTGATACAATTGGTTTCTTTTAAAATTTAACATTAGTTTCATCAACAGACCTTTTCATTTGATTCATTTCTAGGGGGTATGAATCACTTTCTTTCTTTTCTAGTTTAATCCTATTGTCATTGACTTGCATTTTCCATCAATTTGTTTTCAAAGTGTATAAATAAATTTATTTCTTTCCAAATTTAACATTAATGACATCGGAATACCTTTTCCATCGATTTGGTTTCAAGGAGTATGAGTTAGTCACTTTCTTTTCAAATTTAACATTAATTTCATTGATATACATTTTCCATTGATTTGGTTTCAAGGAGTATGAGTTTGTTTCTTTCTTTTGAAATTTAATGTTAGTGTCATCAATGTACCTTTCCATAAATTTGGTTTCAAGGGGTATGATTCAATTTCTTTCTTTTCAAATTTAACGTTAGTTTCATCAACATACCTTTTCTATTGATTCAGTTGCAATGAATATGATTCAATTGCTTTCTTTTCAAATTCAACGTTAGTGTAATTGACGTATATTTTCCATCGACTTAGTTTCAACGGGTATGAGTCATTTTCTTTGTTTTCAAATTTAACATTAGTTTCAAAAAAATAGATTTTCCATTGACTGAGTTTCAAGAGGTATGATCCAATTGCTTTCTTTTCAAACTTAACATTAGTTTCATTGACCTACCTTTTCCATTGATTCGGTTTCAAATGATATGAGTAAATTTCTTTCTTTTCAAATTTAATGCTAGCATCATTGACATACCTACTCCATCAATTTGGTTTCAAGGGGTATGATTTAATTGATTTCTTTTCAACTTTAACAATATTGTCATCAACATGCCTTTTCCATCTATTTTATTTCAAGGGTTACGATATAATTGCTTTCTTTTCAAATTTAACGTTAGTGTAATCGATCCACCTTTTCCATTGATTTTGTTTAAAGTGGTATGAGTAATTTTCCTTATTTTCAAATTTAATGTTAGTTTCATCGATGCAAATTTTCCATAGATTTAGTTTCAAGGAATACAAATCAATTGATTTATTTTCAAATTTAAAATCAATGTCATCAGCGTACATGTTCCGTTGATTTATTCCAAGTGGCATGGGTCAATTTCTTTCATTTCAAGTTTAACATTAGTGACATTGACATAGATTTTCCCATCGATTTGGTTTCAAAGGATGTGAGCCAATAAATTTCTTATAAAATTTAATGTTTGTTAGAAATTGTTATCACTGATGACAAAGACCATTGATGTCACAGGTAGTTTTAGGAAAATTATCAGGGAGCAATGTCATTTGATGATAAAGGTAGCATGAGAGCACAGTATTTGGAGAAACATTTGGTATAGTACATGATCTCAGAAGACCTCACAAGGTTCTTAGATGGACGGGCTTCATAAATACCTTTAGAATGGTATATTGAAGTCTAAAAAAGGCCTTAAGGATCAATATATATAAACTATCAAAGTTGAAACATGAAGGAGTCAAATAGTGAAAGGTTTCGGGCCTCAAGGTTCCTTAGAAACCTTTTTTTTTTAAATATCGCCTTATTAAATATTTCTATAAATCTTAATCCCTGATCCATTTTCGCTGACTATTTTGAAATAGCATTTCCTCAACCCTTTTTCAAAAGTTGCACATGTTTAAAGTCCTAAAGTACCAACAATAAAACCATTGTTAAAGTTTTTAATGTACCAGAATTGAATAAAATAGTAGCTTAACTCAATTTTCATCCTATAACAATGTAATAGAGATTGAAGACTATTTGAAAACATAAATATGACTTAACATAAGTGGAATACAAGTGGAAAACAAGTTAAATTAAATGATTTGTTGAGTTGAAGTAAGCTAAAAGTAAAACACCAAAAATATCAGTTCAATATTCTTTATAAACAGTATTGCTATGAGAACCAAAGAGGCATTAGGGGGTGAATGCATGAATTGGAATTGGTATCTAAGAGGTGTACAAACTTGTAGAGAATGCATTGGTGATATAGGTGATTTTAGTGAGCAGAATAAAGAATTTATTTATGCAACAAAAGGAATTGAGTATGACGAATATGTGCTAATAGAGGGTTGTATAACAACATGAGAGTTGTAGTATAGAGAAACAAAAGGGTGTCTAAGTGAGTAGATAGAGAATTATCTTATGTCAAGGAAAACCTTCAAGATTTGAAATTAAAAATAATATGAAGGATGAATCATGAAGGTCAAGAAAGATGGAGCTTGTAGTCCATAGAATGGGAGCTTCCTTTCAGTATCAGATGGTAATACCAAGGAGTCGGAACTTCTTTTTAGTATCAACTAATAAAACCAAGGATGAGGAGCTTCCTTTCAATAAAGCTAATAAAATCAGGGAGTAGGGTCTTCCTTTTAGTGGGTGTTGATAAATTAAGGAGTGGTTGCTTCCCTTAGGTTGAAGCCTGAGAAACCTACAGGTAGGAGCTTGTAGTAGATTGAGGGTTAAAGCCTTCAAGTAGGTTGGATTCTACCATATTGATGTAAGAAAAAGTTGAAGCTTTCCTTTGCAAGAGGAATTAAGAATAATAAATGGTTGTACATCTGATTTATTTATGTGTTTCATATGTGAATGTTAATATTATTTGTTTCATATGTGGCATGTTTATGTTGCTAACATGAATTGCTGGTGAATGGATTGAAATTTTTTAAATTGGAAATAGTTAAATATAATTTTGGTCTCAATACCAATTCACTCCCCCCCTCTCATTATTGTCTTAGTTTCTAACAATGTTAGTGTCATCAAGATACCTTTTCCATCATTTCATTTTAAGGACTATGAGAAAGTTGCTTTATTTTCAAATTTAACATTAATGTCATTGACATACATTTTCGATTGATTCGGTTTCAACGGGTATGAATTAATTTCTTTCTTTTAAAGTATAACATTATTGTCATCAACATACTTTTTCCAATGAATGATTCCAAGGGGTATGAGTCAATTACTTTCTTTTCAAATTTAATGTTAGTGTTTTCAACATACCTATTCCATTGTTTCATTCCAAGGGGTATGAGTCAAATTATTTCTTTTAAAATTTAATGTTAGATTCATTAATGTGCCTTTTCCATTAATTTGGTTTCAAGGGCTATGATTCAATAAATTTCTTTTCAAATTTAATATTAATTTCATCGAAATTCCTTTTCCTTCAATTTAGTTTCAAGGGGTTTGAGTCAAATGCTTCCTTTTCAAATTTAACATTACTATCATAGACATATTATTTCCATCGATTTTACTTTACTGGGTAAGGGTCAATTTCTTTCTTGTCAAATTTAACATTAGTGCCATCAACGTACTTTTTCATTGATTCGCTTTCAAGGGGTATGAGTCAATTTATTTCTTGTCAAATTTTATGCTAGTGTACAAGAGGTTTATTTTCCATTGATTCAGTTTCAATGGGTTTGAGTTAATTACTTTCCTTTCAAATTTAATGTTAGTTTCATCAAATCACCTTTTCCATTGATTGGGTTTCAAGGGGTATGAGTAAATTTATTTCTTTTGAAATTTAATATTAGTGTCATCAGTGAACATTTTCCATCGATTTGGTTTCAAGGGATGTGATTCAATAACTCACTTTTGAAATTTAAAATTAGTGCCATTGAGGTACCTTTTCCATCAATTTGGTTTCAAGGGGTACGATTCAATTTCTTTATTTTCAAATTTAATGTTACTTGCATCGAAAAAAAAAATTCCATCAATTCAGTTTCAAGGGGTATGAGTCAATTTATTTCCTTTCATATTTAATGTAACTATCATACAATATCTCTTTTCAATCAATTAAATTTCAAATGGTATGGGTCATTTTATTTCATTTCAAATTTAATGATAGTATCATTGAAATACCTTTTTCATTGATTTGGTTTCAAGGGTTATGACTCAATTTCATTCTTTAAAAATTTATCATTAGTGTCATTGATATATTTTTTCCATCGATTCAGTTTCAAGGGGTATAATTCAATTTCTTTCTTTTCAATTTAATGTTAGTGTCGTCAATGTACCTTTTCCATCCATTCAGTTTCAAGGGGTATGAGTAAGTTGCTTTCTTTTAAAATTTAACATTAGTGTCATTGACATATATTTTCAGTCGATTCTCTTTGAAGGGGTGTGAATCAACTGATTTATTTTCAAATTTAATTTTAGTGTCATTAATGTACCTCTTCCATTGATTCAATTTCAAGGGGCATGAGTAGCTGGTTTCTTTTCAAATTTAATGTTAGTGTCATCAAAGTAGTTGGTATGTGTCATCAACATACCTTTTCTATAAATTTTGTTTCAAATGTTATGAGTAAATTTCTTTCTTTTCAAATTTAAAATTATTGTCATCAGCATATGTTTTTCTTCCAAAAGAATTTAAGGCATATGAGTCAATTTCTTTCTTTTCAAATGTAACATTATTTTCATCAGTGCACATTTTCTATTGATTTAGTTTCAAGGGGTATCTCACAATTGATTTATTTTCAAATTTAATGTTATTTCCATCTAGGCACTTTTTTTTTTCTCGATTCAGTTTCAAGTGTTATGAGTCAATTTCTTTATTTTCATATTTAATGGTAGTTTCCTCTACATGATTTTTCCATTGATTCCATTTCAAGGGCTATAAGTCAATTGTTTATTTTCAAATTTAACAATTGTGTCATCAACATACCTTTTTGATCAATTTTGTTTTAAGGGGTATGAGTCAAATTCTTTCTTTTCAAATTTAATGTTAGTGTCATTGTCATACCTATTCCATTGTTTCATTCCAAGGGGTATGAGTCAATTGATTTATTTTCAGATTTAATGTTAGTGTTGTTAGAATCATTATTTGCATACTACTATCAGTGATCAAAATCCCTCATTTATATCATATTAGTGCCTCGTTGAAATTTTTTGCATTCCACTTAGATCATCATGCAAAAATTTACTCACTAATGGTAGCCAAAAATCAAAAATCACTTTCCCCTCTCAAAAATTTGTGTTTGTTGGCCAACCTTCATGTTTCTTGTTGAGCATTCATTGACCATGAAATCTCATTTAATCATGTTTTATATCAATCAAATTCACCTGAAATTTAGTCATTTAAGGTTCCATTAGGTCACCTAGGTTTTATTTTCCCAAGGTCCAATAAATCACCATCTCACTGCATAAGGTCAGCAAAATATGAGAGTGAAAAAAATAATATCTTTTTCAGTTAAATAAAGGTTTACAAGCATGTAACCATGGTTACTGAAAGCCCCAAATTTGATTTCAAAAGGGAATTTATTCCAATTTGTAAATTTTTACTTCAAAAAAGATGTAATAATTTTTATTTTCATCTATGTAATTTTATGTCTATTATATGTAATAAGTCACTATTTCAGTTATATATATGAAATTCGATTTTCCAATAGTATCCAAACAAAGGTCATCAAGATTTCCAAAAGCATCATCCACTTGTCAAAAGAAAAAAGGGTCAGAAAGTCAAAAGAAAAGCATTAATGTGAAAGTTTGAAAAGTGACATGAAACATTACAAAGTGGGTGTGCAACTCATAAATCAAACTTGTTCAAGTATAAAAGGTCTCAAGATATATATACAAACTCCATTTTCACTCCTACACTTCCAAGCCTGCTTAGCAAAAGAAGATTTTCAAATTTGAGGTGAAATTTGGCAAAACAGAGCCAGAGGGCACGTTTAGACAAGGAAGGGAATGTTTGACTGGGTCACTACATGTTTGCCAGAGATTTCAGTGCATTTTTAAATGGTGTTGTGCTCCTGTAGCTTAAGGGTGCATTTGATTGGGTCAGTGTGCGTTTTCCTGGGAGTACCAAAACCTTGCCAAAATGTCCTTCATCGCCACCAAACTTCGAAATTCATTATCAAACACTTTAGTAAATGAGGTAGGTGGGAAAATATATTCATCCCTCTGTTATACGGGAATAGTGTCCACATGGATGTTGCCATTACCACTAAGATGGGTGACTATCTTAGAAACTAAAAATCAAAGTCTACTATTGACTCCTTTTATGAAAATAGATGAGAAGAGAACCAAGAGGGCCAACCTGAGTCTTGCGCTCGATATCCTCTCCTTGATAGAGTTTTTCCGCTTGCTCTTTGTCTGCAAAAGGACCTGTAGAATCACAACAACATGCTACTATGCAAGAAACAAGGATCTAAGTTCATAAATAATGGAGGATCAGATGTGCATTAACCATATACAAGCATATATAAACAAGAACACAAGAATATGGAAGGAAACAAGAATAGTGTCACACGGAATGAGTCGAGGTTGCGGACAAGATCGACCTTCCTAGTATCTAAAGATATCTAGTGACAAGAAAGCCAATAAAAAACTATCTTTCTCTAAATATGCAATTAAAACAAAGGAAAATAAGTGCTTTAGGCCTACCTTGGGTCCAATGCAAGTTTGTGGAAGCCTCGCTCCCTTGCTCCAAATGAGCTTCCTTGAAGTGTAATTCTGCAAACACAAACAAGAAAACCAAATTAAATAGCTCCTGAAAAGCCAATATCATAAAGCATATTCATCATAATGATCAAGGAGATTATGAAACAAACCACATAAGACAATTTGTTGAGAAAATGAATCTGATTGTATTAATTCAAATGAAAGAAGAACTTTACAACCTGTGCCTTGATGCTATACAAGCTGCTCCCAGGGTCCGACAAGAAGTCTCCTCTACTTTGACAAGTTTCACTCACTTCCCAATGAAACCAAAAGGTATGTGATCTCTCCTCTCAAGTTTAACTAGGAAGTCCCAATTCCATCAGCATTTACCCTCAAAATGTTCAGCTTCTAACCTCTCCAGCAACTGACCCAATGCCTTAATTTATAGTGCAATGGAGGGAAGTTACTAGGTCCTCCTTCAAAGGGATAAAGCCCTCCTTCAAAGGGCTAGCTCCTCCTATCAAGGGATTAGCTCCTCTTTTGGGATGCGTGAACCACCTTGGAGCGAACAATCCACGTCAAAATCCTTCTAGAAACATCTAGAATTAACCCAAAAGTGAGTTTTTTAGGATAAATTTGTGCTTTTTTTACTTTTACAGGGGTACACACTCACCCCTTTACAGACAGAGCATGCAGGTACACAGGTAATATGAAAAAAGGGTGTGGGTCTGCAGGTAAAAGTAGGAGAAAGTGCGGAACCAGAGTAATATTGATTTTCAATGTCTTTCTCTCATTTGCAAAGCTTCACATGAAGAGCTAAGGTCTGAGACTTGCTTAGGAGGCTAGTATAAGTGATCATAGACCCATACTGACTGCAAATAATCATGATGACGATATTTTTGTGTAACAGATTGCCCCATAAAGTGCGAAGTCTATGGTAGATGAGGATTTCATTTATCATTTAAGAAGAGTGAAGTACTTTATCATTTCGAGTATTATCTTGCGGAGAGCCCGGTTGGAACCTGTAAAAACATTCAAGTGCAAAATATATATATGAGATCATATCATCGCTGAGGTAGGAATTCCCATACTCAGATCAAAACTAACTAGAAAACTAACTACTGCTCTGATATAGGAATGATCTTGTAATACATCATAAGTATAGACACATGTAGATACAGTATGGACGCAGCCATCTGTTTATAAATAGTCTACAACATAATGAATACAAAATTCATAGCAGCCTAGATGGTGGAAACTAGATCCAGGGTCTTCATTTCTACTCCTCGAAATAGTACGATTCTATCCATGCGAATGAATGTGTCGAAGTCAAACATGGTAGAAACCACTTGATTACCAGTC
>APFE031743438.1:64903-87443 GCA_000404065.3 Pinus taeda
TGTCATGTTCAAGAGCGACTTGCTACCAATAAAGTTTCTTCTTGTTTTCTTCCCAATTTTCCCCAGTCATTGCTAACCTGTACCTCTTTATTTTTGTCAAGCTTGAGGAGGATAACATATGCTTGTTCTATAATCCGCCCTTTGAGTGAACCTGTCGCTATATTTTAGCGAGCCTAGCGACAGTGAAGCTCGTTCTCATCCTATTGGATGATTTTATCGCTATTTAGTTTTAACGAGTTTAACAACAAAGATAACTCGGTCTCTTTCAATTTTAGAGAGTCTGAAAGAAACGGAAAGAAGACTCCGAAGATTCTTTTTCGTTGTGTAACCCCTTAAGTCCAAAAAAGCGTAAAATAATACAAAAGGGATGAATTTTCGATAGTTTTAACGAGCCGAACAAGACAAGCGCTTGATATTTTTTTGTAATAATCCCTCAAGTCCAAAAAGATTAAAATTTAGAGGAGGGATAACACTTCTGATGCCTTTTAACGAGCCGGAGAGGCCAATCACTCGGAAATATTTTCATATTTTACGAGTCAGGTGAAAAAATCTTAAAGAAGACTCATTTTCGAGGAACGAGTGATGGTTTCAGGTAGCAGCTGATTCCAGGTAAGATTTGGAATTTTCCAATCACGGCAGTGTTACAAGGATGGCTAGCAGAATCACTCTTTGCAGATGTTCCTCAAAGGGTAAACAAGCATATGGGGGTGAATGATCAGCTAAAAACAGAGTGGAGGTGATGGCGAGAACACGACCAAGGCTCAAAAGTTGGTGATAAGGAATTCACAATGGTTATTTACCTGTTCATTTTTTAATGAGCTTAAACGCGGGGAGAAAAACTTGCTCATGACTTATGTTTATTTTTCAACGAGCTTGAACTATGCACTAAAACGGCTCATGGAGAGTTTATTTTTTAACGAGCTTGAACTCTGCGACTACATTGCTCGCATGATAAGAAATGTCTCATTCAAGATGCCATTTTTTATGGAGCTTTCACCTTTTGAAGCTTTGCCCTGAATCCTTTCTTTATGCAAGTTAGGAAACAACTAGCCTTACAGGTTTAAAGGGTTAGAGGTCCTACAAATTTAAAAAATAAATAGCCATTCTTCACTTGCATGAAAAAAGGTTTGCATGCCCCCAGGTATAGCGAAAAATTTCTAGGTTACCAAGAAAGTTCATCCGCGTAGCAAATAAAATTCTTTCTCAGCGATGTCTATCGAAATAGAAAAAGGGGAGCATAGCCACTCGGCATAAATTTAACGAAGGCATATTATTCCAATCTGTTCCCATTTTCCTGTGAGGACGGGTTCGCAAAACTAGTCATATATCCCTCATGGAAATCAACCGTATACCCAAGGTTTTCCTGCCGAAACAGACCAGGGTGCATGCCCCCTGGGTTTCAGTCACATCTTCCTGAATCACTTGCGCTCATCAGGTGGACGGACTGGAGACCGATGAGACATTTCTTACGTGAAAAGACCATTCAGGGATGGCATTTAACTATTTGCGATGTGTGAACTGGGGAATGACATTTGGTCTACGAGCTTGACCATTCCGCCTTCGTGTAGAAAACACATTACTCTAAAGAGTGAGGAGACGATGGCTCCCATGCAATAAATATAGTTGCTTCCAAGGAGTAGATTATAATCTAAAGGTCCTTGAACTACCATAGCGTTCATGTGAACAGTTTTCCTTCTCAAAGTAATGGGCACATTTGGAACGATCCCTAAAGGTCCACTGGTTCCCTTGTTGAAGCATGTTAGATTTCTCATTTCAGGCAAAAGTGATGGCGAACCAAGTGCTTTCCAAGTAGTTGAGGAAAGGATACTCACAGAAGCCCCTTCATCAATGATGGTACCAACCATGACCATTCTGTAAGTTTGTACAATGATTCTTAATGGTACATTGGCTGGCAAACGGGGTCTGCCTAGTAGATTCCAGTCGAAGGAAACAACGAGGTTGCTTGGTGGTGGGACCAAATAGAGAGTCGGGTAGGACTCTGATGAACTTCCTTCCTATGGTAAAGGAATGGGAGGACTCCCCCTAAGCTCATCGGAGTCGGTGTTGATGAAAAGAATTTGAACGGTGTCATTCTCTTTCTCTTCAATGATGGTATCGTCCGAAGATGAACACTCTGAAGGAAATACCGAGTCAACTGCCATATCGACCCTTTAACTTTCGTCTGGTATGGATTTCGAGGGTTCATTTTCAACGATAGGTGCTTCGGCTGACCACAAGGATGGGCGAGCTGGATTTTCAACTGGTGGAGGGCTCGGTAAGAGTTTTTGATATCCAAGAGGAAGTCGTAATGGTGAAACCAGACAATTATCTAAAACTCTTTTAGTCCCTTCAAGGAAGGGACAACGGTGGACGGCGTGATCGCCTTCACACAACTTACAAGGAAGTTTAGGATTCCTTCTTTGTCCATGTGCTTCACTTTCACTGGTTGACGGTAAGCATTCAACATGATCGCCAGAGGTTGATGCTACCGAATTGTGCAAACAAGGAGACCAGTCCCTTAAGATCCGAGGGATGCAGGGATAATCTCACTAATAGTGGTCTCCATTGCAAACGACACAAGGAGATTTAGGTTTTGACTGTGTGGTGTGTGGATTTTTGCTAGACGATACTTGGTTGTTCCCTTTCGATTTTGGTTCCTTTCTCTTCTTTTCCTTTTTCTCTTTCTGCTTCTTCTTCTTCTCAGTTACTTTACTTTTAGCTTCATCGGCTTTATCAAGTGAAGAAGAAGTAGGAGAAGGAGAATCAGATGAAGTAGAAGGTTGGGGGGCAACTCTAGTGTTGTCTAGTTGTTGGTTAGATTGTTTAGGAATTGTGGGATTTTGAACGACAGAGGTAGAGAAGAGCCAGACCGGCAAACCAATTGTCAATCCTGGAAGTGACAAAGTGGCCATATGGGGTGGACCAACATCTCCCCAAGATAGGAAGGGACTAGGATTTCCTTCATGAGGAAATCCTTGGTTGGTAGACTCCATTTTCTCAACGTGAAGATCAACGGGGAAATTTGTGACATTGTTCCGATTAAAATAAAATTTTTAGACGCTTGGACACAACTTGTTTTTTCAATTTTAAAGAATCGAGAAAAAACAAAAGATGACTCTAGTTTCCTTCAATTTTTATTGAGCTTGAAGTGACAAGCACTCAGAGGACCTTTTCCTTTAAGGAGTCTGAAAAGGAGCAAAATGGACTTCTCTGGAGATCTAGGCAGAAAGGATTACCAAACCAATCGTAAAACTGCAGAATACTTTTTACGGTTCGGCAGTCAGTCTTCCCGAATGTTGTGTTCGGTGCATTATGATCGATAGGGTGGCAGACATAGCTTCGTAAGGATAAAGGATGCAGCCTATTGTAGTCTCCCAATATATACACGATGGTACATGGGAGCACAAGTCTGTACTAGCACTTGCTGTCTCAGAGTGGAGGAATCACCCAACCAACACTGAAAGCAACAGTTACCAGGCTTTACGACGCTGGAATACGTCTCTAGCCTAGACCTGTAGATGTTGTGCGTTAAGTTCCAAAGCGTTGTTAGATTCATTGAGATTTATTTTAAGTTGATATTGCTTAACAGTTTGCCTTTCAGGTTCACCATGTGATATATGTATAATTCCTAAATGCAGTCTAAGATGATAAACAGTCATTTTATCTTCTTTCAGCAATGAAAATCCTAGCTACTAAAGGGAAGAAAGTCAAGCATCTTTTCTTCACAGATCACATAGCACACGCTAATACGCACAGTCCTAAATCAAGCCAAGCATTCAAAATGTAAATGCACATGCATGTATTAGTTTTCAGCTCTCTTAATGTGTAAATGACGCTAAGAAAGCTATGTGCAAAACTGAATTACTTTTAAAGTGATTGTACTCAACAAAATTCTTTTTCAAAACAAAGTGAAAGCAAGAGAGACACTTTGCGATTTTGAAATGGAAATTGATTTTCGACACTCTAAAACTAGTAATTCAAATCTTATGCAACAGTAACTGTATAACCAACTATCTAAAACAATGGAATTGCTTCCTAAAACTAAAAACGACAGCTACGACACTTTGAGATCTAGAGACGACAGTTCGACTATGATACTTTTTGCAAAAGAGAACTAAAACAACGCACAATACATAAAAAACGTTTATAGTTCTTTGCACTAAGGAGGCAGAATAATGCAAGAGAAGGGGGTATTCACAGAAGTAAACTGACTATAGACAGCAAAAACTCTTGAATAAGACTGAAAACAGTGAGAAAAATCTACAGTTGGAGGGCAAATTCAATCCTCCCTGACCATCGCACCTGTTACACAGTGAACTCAGTATGCAGTGCACCTACTCCATTCGGGAAGTGCGATGCATATAGGCTGCCTTGAAGGCAGGGTGCGATGGTTACATTGTGAGACTTTGAACGAGATTTCACTCACAGTTTGCAATTTAGTTCAGGTGTTTAAGCTGAATAAGTATAGATCAATGTATGTAAAACACAGGGTTGATCTAAGAGGTTATTAGAGCCACCACTCAGGGCAATTAGATTGCTTGCAGATCTATTGTTTAATTCATAAACAAAACCCGGAGATTGACTAAAGAAACATTGATCTACTTTTCATTTGTATGACAAATGCAGTTCGAAGGCTAGCTAGCTTGACTTCAGGCTCCCTCTGTATGTTTATAAAAGAAACAAGGATAGATAGGCTAACAAGTAATCTAGTCGCTCCCCAGTGAAGTCACCATTTTGTTATACGGGAATAGAGTCCACATGGATGCTACTATTCCCACTAAGATGGGTGGCTATCTTAGAAACAAACAATCAAAGTCTACTATTGATTCCTTTTATGAAAATAGATGAGAGGAGAACCAAGAGGGCCAACCTAAGTCTTGCGCTCAATTTCCTCTCCTTCTTGATAGAGTTTTTCTGCTTGCTCTTTGTTTGCTCAGCTAAAAAAGGACCTGTAGAATCACAACAACATACTACTATGCAAGAAACAAGGATCTAAGTTCATAAATAATGTAGGATCAGATGTTCATTAACCATATACAAGCATATATAAACAAGTACACAAGAATATGGAAGGAAACAAGAATAGCTTTATTTAGATGAAAAGTAGCAAGAATATTACAACCATGTGCTCTGACACAACATCATCCTCCAGCTAAGAAGCCCTTCTTCACCTCAAGCAAAGCTAAATCACCCAACACTGTGAAGGTACACCAGAATACCAATAGCACTTCTCTATAAGTTACAAAATTCCAGCCTCCGGATCTCTGTGATGAAGGATCCATATATAGATGATTACAGAGAGGTGAGTCATCTTTTGGAATCTTGATTAGTGTCTTCTCTCTGATAGTTCCTGCTTCCACTCGGAGAATGATGATCTCTTACTCATCCCTGGCCGAAAATGGAGTGGCAAGTGTCAGAGGGGAAGCTTCTAGAAGATTCTATGATCTTCCACCTCGCATTTTTGTCCCTGCCATTTGTCCATTCCCAACCATCGCATCCTACAGAGGAGAAAAATAGTATGCATCGCACCTTGTACATTGGGAAGGTGATATGCATCGCACCCTCTACATTGAGCTTACAGTATGGTCTAGTTTTGACCATTTATGAGTAGTTTTCAGCGGAGAACTTCTGGGAGATGATGTAATCAGTTGACCTTGTTCCTTTAGGTAGTGAAGCAACACTTTTAGGGACTTAAGAGCCCTCAATTTATGGACATTTGTGATTGGGGTTGAAGTTCCCAAAAATGTCTATAACACCCTCCCCTCCATTGTTGATCTACATAGGGTTTCTTAGTCTTTGTTGTCATTTCTAAACTCAAAACCCTAGTAACATATTTTTACTCTTAAATCATATTTCTTAGCATTTCGCTACCACTACTATCACTTAAAGACTATCCACTATCACCTCCCTCATACCACACATTCCCATTCCCTCCTCATCATATCTCCTCACATAATTCCATATTTCTGACACCCATAGTCCATTTTATCATCTCCCTATGGTTTTGACAGCAATAACTCATGGTAGAAGAAGAGCACAGAAGTCAGAGTGAGGAAGAAAGACAAGAGAGGAGGTGATATAAGAAATGAAGAAGAATTATCAAACATGAGCCAACAAACGCCAGAAAAATCACGGTATCTCCCATCACTGTGGCAAGCTTTAAAAATATGGGAGCTTTTGGGTTTTGTGAGAAAGTGGAAAGGATCCAACATCATCCTGAGTTGACCAGATTATTCATCACCAACCTCCATGAAAGCCAAGAAACCCTTGCTTGTGTCACCTTCACCATATCTCCTTCTATTATATCAGCTACCACTAGGATCCCAAATATTGGAGAAAAATGGTTTAAACAATGAGAATCAAATAATTACTATTATGAGTCATATCTTAAACCAAGCTACAAGAATGAGAGAAAGAGGATGTTTCCTTTCTATTACCTCCTAGACAAATATGTTCCCATGATGAAAATCATCATGAAGTACTTCACATGTGAGGATAGGTTTTCTAGACTCTATTCCTATCATATTCGGTTACTCATTCATTTCACAAGAGTCAAAATGTTTAATCTACCCCACTATCTTTATTGGGACATTGAAAAGGTTCCATTCATTACCTGAAGAAAGGATTATGATCATCAAATGCATAGCATATTTTACCACTCTCTCATCAAAATGGTACTCCTACACCACCTTGATCACCTTAACATTGCATGGGACACTTTCCTATCCAATGGGATTTTCACAGTCCACCTATTCAACATGGCCAAGAAACACCTTCATCTTCTCACCCATCCACCTCTATTCCTCCACCTCAGCCCACACATCATCCATATTCATTTGATGAGTCAGCCACACCATCACCTCCATCATCACCATTTCATGATCCTATTCATTCACCTGGCAAGGATGAAGGCAGTGGGCAAGAGCATATTGATCAAGGTGAGAGTAGCAAGCCCAAAAGGTCTAGTTTAGGTACACTGGCACATATCTACGAGAGAGAGCATATGAAATTTTTTTCCCCATTGATTCTCGAAGAGGCCTTGCCTTCTTGATTGGCAAAGAAGGTATAGAAGGGAAAGGAAAAGGTTAAAGAGGTAGAGATCCAGCAGCAAGAGGAAGACCTCCATGAGATAGAGCATGATTTTTAGTTAGTTGATTCAGATGGGCATGATGATAGTGAAAGCATAATTTTTTTCATCAAGGATAAGAATGCACTCATAGGAGAGCTCCAGGTAAGCTTTCAAAGGGCCAAATACATTATTTCCTACTATGATCAGGAGAATAGGCAGTTGGTCAAACATGAGCTTATGGATATTCAGCTCAAAAAATCAAAGAGAGAGACTGAAAAGGATAAGGACTTACATGATGAGGCATATGGATAGTATGTTGAATAGCTTGATGAGTAGGTACTGAGAATAAGGCCAAGTACTAGAGGCCTAAAGAGAGCCTTGGAGCTAGAAAGGCAAAAGGAGGCAAAACTAGCCAATGAGATCACCTGGAATAAGAAATTTTCCAAAATGATGAATGAGAACCAGGAACATTGGCTCGAGATGGTAAATGGTCATCTTAAGAGCCTCTTAGACAAGGCCAATAGGGATGTTGAGATTCAGAGAAGGATGGCAAAGTACTATGCCATGAGAAACAAAATTGCAAGGGCCAAGCTCAAAAGAGCCCATGCAAAAAACGAAGCCTTGACCGAGCAAGATGAGAAAATGAGGCTAGATATTATTGCCAAGGAATCACTCCATGCCTCAAACATATGATCAGATATCAACCAACTAATTTTTACCACTTTTGAACAAATTTTGCAAGTCACAATGTTTTGTGTTTTTTGAAGTATTTTTAGCACAATGAAATGGTCAAACGCGTACCACCTTGGACATTGTGCTCTTTTTTGGAGAATCCAATGAGAAAATGGTTAGAAATTTTGGATTCAAAGTGAAAAGGACATGCACCCTATGCATTTTGTGAGAATTTGGAGGAAAACTGGTCAGCCAAAAGGTTTGAAAACCATGAAAAAACCACCTTTATGGCAACAAGAATATTCCATTTTAATTTTTCCTTGAATTAAATTGTGAATTAAAATAGAATTTAGTCTTAACAACTACTTGGAAATAATTAACTAATTTATTTTAAATTAATTAGTTGGAGAAATTCAAGTTAGAAGTCTTTCTGAAGTCATGCAAGATTTATCACTTAAATTAAGGAGATAAAATTGAGTTATATTTGAGTTGTAATTAGTTAACTCAGTTTACTGAGTTAAGTCCAGTTAAATTAGTTCCAAATTACTTGAGGAACTCATAGTGAGTTAACAGTCAATTGATGCATTAATGCACTCAACTAGTGCTACTCTAATTAAGTGAAGATTCCCTCATCAGAAACTCATGCATGTCTATTCTGAGAAAGACCTAGTTGAGGTTAATGTTCAAGGACAATGTACTATCAGTTGCATGCATTTTCTCATGGAGAAAACTCATGCATTTATTCAAGGATTTATCCTCGAGGATTGTGCAGTTTTGGAGGAGGGCTTTCCAGTTGGTAATAGGAAAATCATCCACAAGGAACAGTGCAAGGAAATAGGAGCTTGGAGGGAAGAGAGGAAGGCTGGAGAGAATCCAAGATTGCCTGTGAGCATCTCTGAGGATTGTATTGAGAGTTGGCTAGCTATGAGAGCTAAGGTTTTGTATAATTCCTATGTATTTCCACCATGTATGATAATACAATAGTGTGGGGTTTTTAGCTGAGGGTTTCCCTAAAGTATTTTCATGTGTATTGTGTCATTGTTTCTTCTTCTTCTAGTTATATTGTTCAGCTCAATCTTTAAGCTTCCTCAAATTGATAGTAGAATTAGGTTATAGTATTATGCTTTGATTTATATTGCATTATTGGGTTAACCTACACCATATTTTCTACATGGTATCAGAGTTGGATTTGTAGAAATTTTCTACATGGTACCGGAGCTG
This sequence comes from Pinus taeda, assembly GCA_000404065.3. Classification (NCBI taxonomy): domain Eukaryota; kingdom Viridiplantae; phylum Streptophyta; class Pinopsida; order Pinales; family Pinaceae; genus Pinus; species Pinus taeda. The sequence goes on from APFE031743438.1 coordinate 73,866, forward strand.
TGAATATATACTAAGAAGAGAATTCAAAGTTTGAAGTTCGGGGTTGCAGGTGAAAATCGAATTCATATCATACTTCAAGGTTGGCCAATGGCATTCTATGGATTGAGACTCGAGTATGCCTTTGAATGTAGCTCGAATTACATAGCATGGAAAGATAGAATGGAGGCTATATTATAAGACAATGGCTTGAACGAATTCATTGATCAAGAAATCCCAAAGCCAGCTTCAACTAATTCAAAAGAGTTGGTTGAGTGGAAGAAGTGTGTGGAAAAGGCGAGATGGATCATCCTTGAGGGAGTTCGAGACCATATTGTCTCGAGTCTCCATGGGAAGGATACTCCATTTTCAATGTGGAATACATTGAAGGACCTCTAACAGAATAGTAGTGACCAGAGGAAATTGGTGCTCAAGGATAAGCTTCGAAGAATCAAGATGGAGAAAGGCGATACTATTTCCACATATCTTAACAATCTCACCACCTGCAGAGATGAGCTTGGAAGTGTGGGAATAACTACTGCCGATGATGATATGGTGAGACTCACTCTCCTTGGCCTTCCAAAGAGTTGGAATAGCTACCAAGAGTCTATGAATGGAAGGGAAAATCTACCAGATTGGGAATGACTGTGGTGGGATCTTACGCAGGAGGAGATCAAGAGGAGCACTGTGAAGTAGGAAAGTGTTCCCTTTATAGATAGAGGCAACCCCTCTAGCCCTAGAGTGGGTCTAGTCACAGCAAAGACAAAAAAAAAATCGATTCCCTTAAATAGTCATCATTGGAGGCCTACCTCAAGCCGGTGGTTGATGACGTACCATTGCACTGCTCCAGCTTCCGTTTCTTTCTCCTCAATAAGCAATCAACCTGAAATGCCACAAGAAAACAATAGAGCACATAACCAGAATAAAAATGATCTATTTACTTATAAAGTCAAGAAATCATAAGCTATCAAGTAACTTGCACACAAGATATAGGAAATCATCGTTGATTGTATTAAAATGAATCAATAGCAAAGCTTACAACCAAATCTTGATGTCGCAAGCCTTCTCGGAGGGTCCAGCCAGTATGTTTCTTCAAGGATTCACTCTCAAGAATGGATCTCCCAAATATACAATATCTCTCTCTCACTCACAAGCTTTAATACAAAGTTAAGGCACTCCACAACCTCTTACCAAACTATTAGCAATCCCACAATTGTCACACTCACACCAAAGCTATCTACTAAACTCAAAAGAACTAGCAGCACTACGCAACTAAAAGAACTGGCATATCATAGCAATGGTGAGTGATTTTATAGGAGAAGGAGTCTCCATGAAATGAGGGAGAGGGAGCTTATCCTCAATGAGAGATGGAACCACCACCCCAGAGGAGGAAGGGTGACCCAAGCTGACCTAAAAACTAGCTCTAGAGACATCCAAAAGGCTGACTGTTTGAACAAATTCGGCCAATCTAGATCATCGCTAGTCGTGAACTAAGTCTCAGCGACGGCATCGCAACAAGGCAATGTGTGCAGACCAATCGTCGTGATAAATAGCTAGGAGCCTTGTGTCGGGCCCTAAAATTTGACCATTACGGGAAACAGGTGTACACCTGCAACAGTGTCATGATGAGACTGTTTATGACAAGGGATCGTCGCGTAGATTAATGGCTTACTCGCGATGAGGCAGAAACTTAGGGAATAAGGGTCAAATTGCAGCATTAGAGAGAATTTTCTTAATCTTCTTACATGAGTGGGAAGATATGAACATGTTTATTTGATACATGACATAGCAGAGGGACTGAGATGAGGACAGTGACAAATTACTGTGTAACAGATGCCCCATAAAGCATGAAACCTCAGAGAGTGGGAGGGGTGAAATGCTTTACAAAACCATGACCGAACTGGAACACCACCTTTAAGAACCTGCAGGCGCAAGTACAACTAATATCTCTGATAGTGAAATACATGTAGTCTAGGCATGGGCGCAACCATCCAAAAGACATATGAAACTTGGTATGTGGTATGGATGCAGCCACGTAGTTGATAAGACCATATATAATGATAAAAGTATGGTCACAGTCATCCATGAAGACTTAGGTATGGTCACAACCATCCAATCAAATGGTCATGTATGTAATCACGAACCAATCCACGCAGCCCGAATACATGTAATCTTAGTCTGGGGTCTTGAAACCCTAACCAATATTAGTACAAATTCTAGCATGCAAACAAATGTGCTGAGGTCGAGCATGATAGAAAGTTGCTTGATTACTAGTCAATGATGAAAATCGTTAACAAATGCGAGAGAAGCCACCAATAATGCTAATGGCTCTCAAGGTATTATCCAGTACAATCCACTAAGTGTGAAAAATGAGCTGAAGTCGAACACTCGTGGAATTACCCAATCGAATACCAATGATGAAAGTCTGTCGTCAAGTGCGAAGAACTTGCCATTGACGCAGGCAAGCTCCAAGGTACTAAAGGGGATCTCTAGATCAATCTCATGGATAATGAGCTAGTGTCGATAAGAAATCATCCATCGTAGGAGGGCCATAATGTTTCCCCCATCAACAATGCAAGATAAGTAACAAGTGGTAGATGGTCAAACAGAGTATCAGAGGTGGAGGTAAGGGTGTGAACTGCAGAAGGATTATACTCTTGAACATATTAGCGACACAACTTCGGAATGTGGCAGCATTTTGGTACCAAGGGATCGGAGGTCTAACAGAGACAACATGGATCAGATGGAATGAGGCAAAATGGCAACCCAAAACCCTGGAAGGCCAATGATGATGTGAGGATATCCCAACCCAACGAGAAGCAAAAGTGTCGATGTTCAAGAGTGATTAGCTGTCGTAGATAACTAATGATGACTTCCAAATTTTCCCCCACCATTGCTAGCGAGTACTCCAATTATTTTTGAAAACAAGCTTGAAGGGGATAGCATATGCTTGTAATATAAGTTTGACCTTCGGATGAATCCAACCTCGTAATAATTTAACGAGCCCTAGGGAGGAGAAGCTCGAGTCTCGTCATGGTGACGAGTCCAATGTTGTCGGGTTTAATGAGTCCAACATAGGGAAAACTTGGAGTCTTTCTCATGTTTAGAGAGTTTAAAAAAGACACAGAAAATAAAACTCCAGGGGGGTCCTTTTTCATAAATTTGTGTCCCTCGAGCCCGAAAAAGTATAAAATAATACTCGAGAGAACTGCGTGACCATTACGATTAAGGAGTAATTTTCGTAATTAGTGGCGTCGATATGAAAAAAGTAAAAAAGTGATCAAAGACACGTCCTTTCATAACCAATATCGAACTTGAAACGACAAAAGTCTGACAATCTTTTCATGTTTATACGGTCAGAAAAGAGTTGAAAGTGGACCGCCTTTTATTCCGTTTAACAAGTTAAAAGGGAAAACTCAGCAGTCTTTTCATCTTTTGTAAGTCGGAAAAGGGCTTAAAGAAGACTTTTAGAAAATATGGACCAAGCATATATGACTCGTTAAATGTATTCATTGTCCTTGGTTCTACACAAAAAACCACATCATAAGATCCATTCGATACAAATACATTATAGACATGGAAATTAGGTTAAAAACTCAAAACCATAAACAAAAACTTAAAGTAAATGTGAAACCCTAAACCCTATAGTGAAAAACCTTAAAATTTTGGAAAAATCACTATAAAAAGGGTCCATGGTAATTCATTTTTACATTTACACTTTGAGCTTTTACCTTTGGTGTTTTTGAATGCAAACCTGCGCGAAGTTCAAAGCTTGATTCCGACATCAACGATCAACCATCTCGCCCGACACTCCTACCAAGTAAGTAAACCATCTTTTGCGCTACATTTCCATTGTTTTTATGGTCAATTTCATGTTCCATAGGTGGTTTTGGGTAGATTTTTAGTTTCAAATCCGCTTCTCGGTCATCATGGAAATCCCCCACGGGTTAGCGACAACCAAGCATGCTAACGCACACCACTATCGGGATCGTTGCTATAGATAGGTGTATTGTCGTGATGATCGAGGAAAAAATGAACTCTGATCATGAGCCATCACTGCTGTTTTAAAAATAGTCATGATGGCGCCGCAAAGATTCAATTTTTTTATAAATTTCACATTTAAGCTAATGGAAAAGATTCTAATTATTTTTTCTTCAATGCAGGGCAATAATGACATTCATATGGCAAGAGAGTACCCATGATGACAATGGCAAATAGGCATTTAACAATCCTGAGTGTAGAAGAGCCCTATGTGATTGTGGATTATTGAAAATTTTCCTTACACCACACCTTCGAGCATAGCCAGACTTGCTCAAGCTGCTGATCCACTCTTGGAACCTGACAGAGCAGGAGTTTGTCATCCATGGCAAGGAAATTGAGCTTGAAAGGATGAACATATATTTCTTGACTGGTTTGTCTCATCGTGGCGAGAGACCGATCATGTAGGGTGTATGGGTTGCTGGTGAGACCCTTGATATGCTAGTAGCGCGGGTGTGCCTAGGGGCGCGCAAATATCCACTAACAAGAAAATACAAATCCCGATAGTGGGGGATTTGACCCTTCGCTCAGTACTACTTATGGTTACAAGAGTAGTGGGCTCTCAAGCACAACATGAGGCAACAAAGACCCATCTACGGCTGGCCCTTGACTGCCTCACTCTGACTATGTACAACTGTGCTGATCCAGTGTCTATTAACATGAAGAGGTAGCTTACTAAGTTTCAACAAGGGGAGACCAAACAGTTTGGATATGGATCCATTCTGATACCACTCATGCTAGAGTGGGTGCCATCACTTCAGCTATAGGATATGGACCTGTATGTGCCGGGACCGCGAGAGACTCGCATCACCCGATGGGCATATGTGATTCCACGAGGAGGTGGTGGTCAACCAGTATCATGGGGAGTGTTGTTTCTGAGGAGACCTTGACATGCTACTCCCACCTAGCGAGCAGTGGGATGAGGGAGGTAAAACACTTGGTCAAACACCACACTATTTATGTGTTTTGTTTTTATGATTTTTTTGGATTCTTCTCATGCATATGTCTTAATTGTCGTCTCTATGTTACTTGCAGATGTGGGACCAGAGAGACCCATGGGACTAGCTCCTGAGGCTTGGGGGGGAGGGCAACAAAGAGCTGGATCTGGTTTGCCCAGGTAGTAATGCAAAGGAGGAGATTGCCCGTAACCTTGAGGGCCTAACTGATGGGATCCCATATTACAGGGGGATCGAGGAGGTCCCGGTGGAGTATCAGAGACATACAGTCGATGTGACAACTAGGATACACAGGCTCTTGAGACGAGTTATGCGGGTGGTGGTCTGCTATAGGGAGCAGAACCCACCACTATAGACACCTAGGCTTAAATTTTCTGCTATTTTTGAGAGACATGTGTCTCAGATGTATTGTGAACACAGACTCTATTGTTTGACATACACACTTATTTTTTGAGCACCTTGGTGCGCCACATGATATATATATTTATACATGCTATCTATGGTTTATTACTGCATCTAAATGCTTTCATACAATGTTTGATTACATGTTGCGTAAATGTCTGTCTAATACATGATTTGCTAATGCATCAGTTAATGTGTTTAATCTCCTTGGAATGTGTTGATATGTGATAACATCAAATTTCTTTCCAATAATTTGACACATAAATACAACCTTAAAATCCAATGATCTCTGACGAAGTAACGCCCGTTAAGTTGGTGGACAACAAGTTGATCATCCAGATTCACAACCAATCTGCGAATATCAAGGTTAACAACCTCGGTCAGTAATTTAATCACAATGCTATATTTAGCAGCATTGTTTGTGGTACAACCCATACAAACACCTTGAAGGTCTACTAACTCACCATGAAGATCGTAGATCAGCCATGCCGCAGAGGAAAGGTTCTGGGTACTACGGTAGGCACCATCAGTGAAACCAATGTAAGGTGTACCAAACATCTGCACAGAAGTAAAAAGACACAATAAGTGGCAATTATGCCTACACACCAAGCTATACATGCAAACACACATTGAAAACACACGTATGTACATAGCATATGCACAAAATTCATGCATAATATTTCTTAAGATAAAGCCCATTCTGGGGCTTATGTAGAGGATTCCCTTCATAATAGATCAATTCATATGCCCCTTTTTGCAAAACGCATTTCACAATGTAAGGCCCATGCCACGTAGGCTCGAATTTGCTTGCCCCCAACTTATCATTTGCTTGATCATAGAGTAGGACTAGGTCTCCTTCAATGAAAGAACGAGGGTTGACAACTTGGTCAAAGTGAGTTTTCACTCTCTTCTTCTACACTTCAATGACTAAAGAGGCTAGTCGATGGGTCTTGTCTAACCGCTCTAGGTAAAGAAGATGTTCTTCTACCGGAGTAGTGTTTGGGAGCAATTTGACAACTAATTTAAGATAAGTAATTTCACATTCAATCGGAAGGGTAGCCTCCAAACCATAAACCAATTGAAATGGGGTGAATCTGGTGGCATCCTTCGTTGAATTTCGGTAGGCCCATAAGGTAGAAAACAACATCAAATGCTAGTTAGACTTGTGCATGCCAATGGTGCACTGAAGCATCATGACCAAAACTTTGTTGACAACTTCTACTTGGCCATTGGCCTAAGGATAATACGGCGGTAAACTATCATGACGCAAACCCAACTGGGTTTTTAACTCAGTCATCATATGATTATGGAAATGAGAACTGTGATCAGTGACAATAGCCTGAGGGACTCTAAATCGAGAAATTACATGATTGAATAAAAATTGAGCCGTTGTCTTAACATCATTAGATAATGTAGGCATCACCTCAGCCCATTTCGTGAAATAATCGATGGCAACGATGATATACCCATGCCCCCCAGCTAAGCGAAGGTTACAGTTCATACAATAAATGCCCCATTTGGTAAAAGGGCCGACAGTAATGACAGAGTGTAAAGGAGAGGGAGGTGCACATATCTTCCGTTGGTAGATTTGGCACGCATGACAAGAGCAGATGGCGAGAATGCAATCCTTAAAAATAGATAGCCAGAAATAACCAACGTGGAGGATCTTTTGGGTAGTAGCATACCTAGACATATGACCACCATCGGTGCCAGAGTGGTAGTCATTCGAAACTCATTCGGCTTCTTCGAACGTCAGACAACGGTCGAGAACAGAGTCAATGTCGAGACAGTACAGGGTGTCCCCGATAATGCGATAAGGCTGACAATGATGGAAAATATGTCACGGAGCATCCTTGGACAAATCAGGATGAAAGGAGGACGTTTGAAGGTAGATAATAATATCCCCGTATTAGGGATCGACGGTGCTAATCAAGAACAGAGATTCATCTAGAATATGGTCCTCTAATCGAGAAGGTGCAACAGCAGATGGTAGCGAGCAGAGCAATTCAGTGAAAACGAGGGATTTCTTAGACTTGGTCATAGTAAACTCCAAGTCAAAATCTTGAAGGATCACAATCCATTTCAAGTATTTTCCCCCCAGCAACTGACGTGATAAGATGTATGTCATCAGGTTGTAGTCGAAAATCACCATCGTTGTACGCAATAGTATATAATGGCGGAAACATTGGATGGCATGAACGGCTGCTAGTGCCAGCTTCTCAACATAGGCATATTGAGTTTCCGTGTCAAGTAGATTGCGACTGAGACAATAGACAACATGCTTGGTACCATCATCATCATCTTGAACCAAAACCATGCCGATGGTGCTATCGGCAGCGACCAAATAAAGAGTATAGTCATGGTGATAATCAGGTGGATGTAACAATGGAGCATAAACAAGGAGCACCTTGAGGTTCTTGAATGACTCTTGTGCAGCGACATCCTAGACAAAGGAGGTATCCCACTTTAATAACCGCATATAGCCCTTGGCAACTTTAGCATAGTTCAGAATAAAATGACGTAAAAAATTCACTTTACCCTGCAAACTCTGCAATTGTTGCAAAGAAGCAGGAGGAGGAAGATTCAAAATGGCTTCAACCTTGAGGGGATCCAAGCGGATGCCTTCTTTGGAGACGAAAAATCCAAGAAGTCTGTCTAATTCAAAGGAGAAGACACATTTATGCAGATTAAGGCAGATACGGTAGTGTCGACAGCGAAGAAAAATTTCGTGAAGGTGATTTGGATGGTCATGGCACTTTGCTGAATGGGCCGGAAGGTCATCCAGATAAGGCTACACAATGTGAAAAATATCATGAAACGCATAAAACATTGTACGTTGGAAGGTAGCGCCAACATTTTTAAGATCTAAAGGTAGTTTCTTATAGGCAAAGGTATCCCACGGGCAGATAAAGGCAGTTTTGTGTTGATCCGTAGGCAATATATTGATCTGGTTGTAACCAGAAAAGTTTTCCATAAATGAATAAACCTCACTTCTAGCACAATCATCAATGAACTCTTCAATGAAAGGCATAGGGTAGTTATCCTTGGGATATGCACAACTAATATCACGATAATCAACACAAACCCTAATAGTGCCCTTCTTCTTGGTCACAGGGACAATATTAGAAACCCAATCAATGAGTGGGATAGGGTAAATAAACCTAGCTTTAAGAATTTTTTCAACTTATGCTTTAATAGTTGTAGCCTTTCAGGGGTGCACAGGGCGTAGATGCTGTCGAATAGATTTAGCACCCAGAAACGTAGGTATTTCATGCGCCAAGATGCTAGGATCAATGCCAAGCATCACTTTGTACAACAAGCAAAAACGTCATGAAATTCTCTAAAAAGATCAGTATAAAGTTTAATCTCCTCCGAAGTACAGGTTACTCTGATGTGAATATTCTCAACAACCACTGGTTTAACAGAGATGTTGATAGGCGTGGTTTGCATAATGTTCCCCATATTTCCTTTAGAGAAAGCTTGATGGATTTGAATAGGTTTCTGAAGGGGTTGGGAGGGGACACAGGAAGCAAACTACTCAAGACAAGTAATCATAGCCCCATGGCTAGGGAGAAATGAGGAACAAAGGTGATGATCAAACCAAGGAGGTTCCTCGAAAGACATAGTCTCGATAATTTCTTCATCAGAAGGAAAGATTTATTGTAAGGGATCTGAAGAAGCACTATCTTCGAGTCAAGGGGATTGTATATATGTGTCGAGAGCCCTGCTCAAAGGAGTAGGTTCAGAAGATGAAGCTGATGCAGAAAAAATTTCGACATAGTTGATCTCAGTAGGACTCAGTGACATGACATCGCCCCAAGATTCTACCTTATCAATGGGAGGAAGGACCCAAGGATCAAAATAGAGAAAGATCATATTGATGGGAGTGATTTTGGGAGGTGGGAGTCAAAAAAAACCCATGAGGGCAAGATCTTTAAAATGTCCAGCACCCACACTCTCATATGGAACAGAGGTATGCTCCACAGAAGGCACGTTGCCATTGGAAGAGGAAGAAGCCAAGAAGGACAACTGGTCTACGTGAAAATTTTCCCTTGATGGGGAAAATGAAGGAAACGAAATAGAGATGAAGCCATGGCTCACATGGCATATGTCCAGCTTCGTCCTAAGAGGAGGTTGTAAGTTAAATTCGCAATTGACAACTTCTACCTCAACTTCAACTATATTTCCTTCCAAGGTAATAGAAAAACACGGGAGGATACCATAAGGATAGGAATCTCTCTCATCGAAGGCTTCCAAGGTATTGGGAGACTAACTCTTTGTCAGGGAACCAATAGCCTTCCAACAAGCAATAGACATGATGCAAGTGGAAGAGCCCTCATCAATAACAGTGCAGTGAATATTCCTAGAATTGATGATGACTTGAATGAGGAAGGAAATTTGGTGAGGCAGTCTCAGTACATGATTATCTAGATCAAAAGTAATTAAATCCAAGTCGGCCAGGTCAATGCCACTAATGGCTGATAGCAGTGACTTCCTCTGGGAGGGATGGCTCTAGAGGACTTCTAATGTGGACATAGCCGAAGGAGCTTGGGCTAAGTCCTCAACGATGTTATAGTGCTATACAGCACGAGCATTGGGGTTGTAGGAAGACTTTCAAAGCACTCCTTTAGGAGGAGGTCGAATGACGGACTTGGTACTAGGTCACTTGATATGGAGCGGAATAGTACTGGACGAAGGAATACTAGGGGGAACTTCAGTCTCCTTCCCAGCAGGTGAAGGATATTCTTTTGACCATGTACTAATATGGATGGGAATCATCCCAACCATGAAGACTTGAGGGCCAAAGGTGGAAGAGGATTGAGATGATCAGCCACCATTTGATTCTGTTGCGAGAGAAAAGGCTCTTTGAGCACAGCAAGAGTCCCAAGGGCACCTTTTAGTAAACGACTAACCTCAGACAAACTAGGGCAGTATTTAATATATTGATACTCGTCACAAATGAGACAAGGATACTTAGGCTTGCATTTGGCACCTTCCTCAGCTGGAGGCTTAGGAGGATCCTACTTTGGTTGATCGACTTTATTCTTCCCTTTTCCCTTCTTCTTACCTTTCGAAGTTTTGTCTGCTGCAGTGGACTGGACGGTGTTAACTTTGGAAGTTTTACCAGGATTGGGTGGAGCCTAAGAAGCATTTTCGTTTGTAGTATACTTTTTCTTCGTAGGGTTCGCAGAAGATTTTCTGGAGGACGCATTAACGGAACTGATGACATCATCAACCAATGGTGTTGACAGAGCTTTGGAAGTTTTGGGTCATGGAGCATCAGGAAAATAATCATATAGTGTACAAGACTGGGAGTAAACAAAGTCAAGATACTAAGCACGTGTGGTAGCTTGCTCTTCAGTTACACATGCCCCCATAGCAATGTCCTGGCCTATCGGACCGATGAACGAGGTTGTAAACGAGTCCATCAGAAGCTGATTGGGGATCCAGAACTTAACTAAACGACGACGCCTCCTCCATTCATGGATATGATCAGAGTTATGCATGGTCGTGTCTTGCTTCAAGGATGTCAGGAGGTGTGTGCCCATTTCATATCGAAAGGCAGATAAAAATGAGTTAAAAATGCCATAGCAAGCGAGTTAAAGTCCTGAAAAGTTCCGCGAGCTAGCTCAATATACCAATTTGTGGCAGAGCTGATGAGAGTTCATTGGAACAGATGGAGCCAAATGGAATCATCAAGCCAAGAATTAGATGAACACCATAGGTGATAGGTCATGACATGAGCTTGGGGATCTTCTCCAGACTTACCATTGAATTTGGGACAATCACTGGGAATCTTATTTGGAACCAGTGGCCAATACAAATTATGAAGAATGGGATCATTTGTTAGTTTGGACACATCTGGAAGTTCTTACATCACCAAGAAAGGTATTTGAGGGTTGAAGGACATCTGAGGCTGTAGATAAGAAATGGGATTATAGTTCCATCCAGTTGCCAGTTGCCCCCATTGATTTTTCCCAGACGGATTTGGCCCATAAGGGTTTTGTCTGTAAGGGTTTTTTCCATAGGGATTATAATTGTAACCAGATGGTTGACCCTGGTTTTGACCCCCAGCAGTCCACTGATTACCAACCTGACCAACAGGAGCAACATATGGTTGTTGAAAATTCAATAAGGGTTAACTTATGGCTATTGATAATTTTGGTATGGGGCAATTTTAGGTTGTCCTTGGGTCTGCTGGAAACCATATGGTAGCTGGGCTCCAAACTGTGCCTGGGGTCCAGGTTGCATTTGATAAGTAGGTTGGGTTTGGAAACCAACTTGAGTTTGGAGACCAGATTGGGTATGGAGACCAGACTGGGTGTGAAAACTGGGTGGATCTTGAGAAGCAACAAGCATTTGAGTGTCTGGTTGAGCAGGTTCAGATGGATGTCCTTGCGAAAATTGACGCTCAGCCATCTGTCTAGAAGGTTGGCCTAGTTGAGACTGAGGTTGACCCATTTTCCTAGAAGGTTGATCTTGCTGGGTAATGCATTCAACTTGCAGAACTAAAGGCTGACCTAACTGACCAGATGGTTAAGCAGGCTGAACAATTGGTTGGCCTTGCTGGGTTTGAGGCTGACCAACTTGTCCAGAAGATGGACTGGGTAGGACAGTGGGTTGGCCTTGCTGGATTTGAGGCTGACCTACTTGTCTAGAGGGGTGACCTTGCGGGGCACCAGGTTGACCTTGTTGGATGTAAGGTTTTCCTGGTTGACCAGAAGGTTGCCCAAAGTAAGTAAAAGAGGAACCACTGAAGGTCGAAGGTTGTCCCTGTAAGGGTTGTCCTTGTGGGCCAATAGATTGCCTTGGATAAGGTTGCTCGTAATACAACTGTCCGTGAGATGGTTTCCCGTAAGATAGATGACCTTGTGTTATAGACATTTTTGGGCACTTCAACCCCAATCACAAATGTCCATAAACTGAGGTCTCTTAAGTCCCTAAAATGGTTGCTTCACTGCCTAAAGGAACAAGGTCAACTGATTACATCATCTCCCAGAAGTTCTCCACTGAAAACTACTCATAAATGGTCAAAGTTGGACCATACTGAAAGCTCCATGCAGAGGGTGCGATGCATATCACCTTCCCAATGTACGGGGTACGATGCATACTATTTTTCTCCTCTGTAGGGTGCGATGGTCGGGAATGGACAAATGGGCAGGACCCAAATGCGAGGTGGAAGATCATGGAATTTTCCAGAAGCTTCCCCTCTGACACTTGCCACTCCATTTTCGACCAGGGATAAGTAAGGGATCTTCATTCTCCAAGTGGAAGCAGGAACTATCAGAGAGAGGACACTAATCAAGATCCCAAAAGATGACTCACCTCTCTGTAATCATCTATATATGGATCCCTCATCACAGAGATCCAGAGGCTGGAATTTTGTAACTTATAGAGAAGTGTTGTTGGTATTCTGGTGTACATTCACAGTGTTGGGTGATTTTGCTTTGCTTGAGGTGAAAGAAAGGTTTCTTAGCTAGAGGATGATGCTAGGTCAGAGCTGCTCATGGTTGTAATCCTCTTGCTACTTTTATCTGAATAAAGCTATTCTTGTTTCCTTCCATATCCTGATGTACTTGTTTATATATGCTTGTATATGGTTAATGTATATCTCATCCTGCATTATTTATGAATTTAGATCCTTGTTTTTTGCATAGTAGTATGTTGTTTTGGTTCAACATGTCCTTTTGGAAAACAAAGAGCGAGCAGCAAAACTCTATCAAGAAGGAGAGGGAATCGAGCACAAGACTCAGGTTGGCCCTCTTGGTTCTCCTCTCATCTATTTTCATAAAAGGAATCAATAGTAGACTTTGATTGTTTATTTCTAAGATAGACACCCATCTTAGTGGGAATAGCAGTATTCGTGTGGACACTATTCTCGTATAACAAAATGGCGACTCCACTGGGGACAGACAAGATTACTTGTTAGCCTATCTATCCCTGTTTCTTTTATAAACATATAGACGGAGCCTGAAGTCAAGCTAGCTAGCCTTCGAACTACATTTGTCATACAAATGAAAAGTAGATCAATTCTGCTTTAATCAATCTCTGGCTTTTTGTTTATAAATTAAACAATAGATTTGCAAGCAATCTAATTGCCCTAAGTAGTGGCTTTAGTAACCTCTTAAATCACCCTTGTGTTTTTACATACATTGATCTGTACTTATTCAGCTTAAACACCTGAACTAAACTGCAAACTGTGAGT
>APFE031743438.1:87463-141372 GCA_000404065.3 Pinus taeda
CTGTGAATACCCCCTTCTCTAGCATTATTCTGCCTCCTTAGTGCAAAGAACTATAAACGTTTTTTATGTATTGTGCGTCGTTTTAGTTCTCTTTTGCAAAAAATAACATAGTCGAACTGTCGTCACTAGATTTGAAAGTGTCGTAGCTGTCGTTTCCAGTTTTAGAAAGCAATCCCATTGTTTTAGATAGTTGATTATATGGTTATTATTGCATAAGGCTTGATTTACTAGTTTTAAAGTGTTGAAAAGCAACTTCCATTTCAAAATCGCAAAGTGTATCTCTTGTTTTCACTTCGTTTTGAAAGAGAATTTTGTTGAGTACAGTTGCTTTAAAAGTATTTCAGTTTTGCACATAGTTTTCTTAGTGTCATTTACACATTAAGGGAGCTGAAAACCAATACATGCATGTGCATTTGCATCTTGAATGCTTGGCTTGATTTAGGACTGTGCAATATTAGCGTGTGCTCTGTGCTCTTGAAAAAGAAGCTTGACTTTCTTAACCTAAGTAGCTAGGAAGTTTCATTGTGAAAGAAGATAAACGTTATTAAATCATCTTAGACTGCATTTAGGATTTACATACATCACATGGTGAACCTGAAGGCAAACTGCTAAGCAAGATCAACTTAAAATAAATCTCAATGAATCTAACAACGCTTTGGAACTTAACGCAACATCTAGAGGTCTAGGCTAGAGACGTATTCTGGCGTCATAAAGCCTGGTAACTGTTGTTTTCAGTGCTAGTTGGGTGATTCCTCCGCTCTGAGACGATAAGTGCCAGCATAGACTTGTGCTCCCACATATCGTCGCGTATATATTGGGAGACCACTATAGGCTGCATCCTTTATCCTTAGGAAGCCGTGTCTGCCACCCTATCAATCGCAATGCACCAAACACAGCATTCAGGAAGACTGACTGTTGTACTGTAAAAAGTATTCTACAGTTTTACGATTGGTTTGGTAATCCTCTCTACCTAGATCTCTAGAGAAGTCCATTTTGCTCCTTTTCAGGCTCCTTAAAGGAAAATTTCCTCTGAGCGCTTTTCACTTCAAGCTCAATAAAAATTGAAGGCGACTAGAGTCATCTTTTGTTATTTCTAGACTCTTTAAAATTGAAAAAACAAGTTGTGTCCAAGCATCTAAAAATTTATTTTAAATCGGAATAACATCTTAAATTCCCCCATTGATCTTCAGGTTGAGAAAATGGAGTCTACCAACCAAGGATTTCCCCGTGAAGGAAATCCTAGTCCCTTCCTATCTCGGGGAGATGTTGGTCTGCCCCATATGGCCACTTTGTCACTTCCAAGATTGACAATTGGTTTGCCAGTCTGGCTCTTCTCTACCTCTGTCGTTCAGAATCCCACAATTCCAGAACAGTCTAACCAACAACTAGACGACACTAGAGTTGCTTCCCAACCTTCTACTTCATCTGATTCTCCTTCTCCTCCTTCCTCCTCGCTTGACAAAGCCGATAAAGCTAAAAGTCAAGTAACTGAGAAGAAGAAGAAGCAAAAAGAGAAAAAGGGAAAGAAGAAAAAGGAACCGAAATCGAAAGGGAATGACCAAGTATCATCTAGCAAAAATCCACACACCACACAGTCAAAACCTAAATCTCCTTGTGTCATTTGCAATAGAGACCACTTTCATCGAGATTGTCCTTGTATCCCTCGGATCTTAAGGGACTGGTCTCCTCATTTGCACCACCCGGTAGCATCAACCTCTGGCAATCATGTTGAATTCTCACCGTCAAAAAGTGAAAGTGAAGCACATGGACAAATAAGGAATCCTAGACTTCCTTGTAAGTTGGTGAAGGCGATCATGCCATCCACCGTTGTCCCTTCCTTGAAGAGGCTAAAAGAGTTTTAGATAATCGTCCGGTTTCACCGTTACAACTTCCTCCTCGATATCAAAAACTCTTGCCGAGTCCTCCACCGGTTGAAAATCCGGCTGGCCCATCCTTGTGGTTAGCCGAAGCACCTATCGTTGAAAATGAACCTTCAGAATCCATACCAGATGAAAGTCAAAGGGTTGATACGGTAGTTGACCCAGTATTGCCTTCAGAGTGTTCATCTTCGAACGATACCATCACTGAAGAGAAAGAGAACAACACCGTTCAAATTCTTTTCATCAACACCGACTCTGATGAGCTTGGGGGTAGTCCTCCCGTTCCTTTACCACAGGAAGGAAGTTCATCAGAGTCCTACCCGGCCGTCTAGTCAGTCCTACCACCAAGCAACCTAGTGGTTTCCTTCGACTGGAATCTACTAGGCAGACCCCGTTTACCAGCCAGTGTACCATTCAGAATTATTGTACAATCTTACAGAATGGTCATGGTTGGTACCATCATTGATGAAGGGGCTTCTATGAGTATCCTTTCCTCAACTGCTTGGAAAGCGCTTGGTTCGCCATCGCTTTTGCCTGAGATGAGAAATCTGACAGGCTTTGACAAAGGAACCAGTCGACCTTTAGGGATCCTTCCAAATCTGCCCGTTACTTTGAGAAGGAAAACTGTTCACATGAACGTTATGGTAGTTCAAGGACCATTAGATTATAATATACTCCTTGGACGCGACTATATTTATTACATGGGAGCCATCGTCTCCTCACTCTTTAGAGTAATGTGTTTTTCACACGAAGGCAGAATGGTCAAGCTCATAGATCAAATGTCATTCCCCGGTTCACACATCGCAAATAGTCAAATACCATCCCTGAATGGTCTTTTCAAACAAGAAATGTCTCATCGGTCTCTAGTCTGTCCACTTGATGAGCGCGAGTGATTCAGGAAGATGTGACTGAAACCCAGGGGGCATGCACCCTGGTCTGCTTCGGCAGAAAAACTCTAGGTATAGGGTAGGTTTCGATGAAGGATATATGACTAGTCTGATACCCATCCATATAGGAAAATGGGATTAGACTGGATAAGATACCTCCGTTAGAAGGTAGGCCTTTCCCGATAGAACAAATGTTTTGTCTGCAAATTGAGGGGTAACCTTAAAACTCTACTTCACTATACTTGGGGGCATGCAAACCTTTCCACATGTAAGCGAAGAGAGGCTATTTATTTTTTAAATTTGTAGGACCTCTAACCCTTTAAACCCGTAAGGCTAGTCATTTCCTAACTTGCATAAAGAAAGGATTTGTGGCAAAGCTTTAGAGATGTAAGCCACTTCAAAATAGCATCTCGAATGAGACATTTTTATAATACAACTGGCGAGCAATGTTGTCGCAGAGTTCAAGCTCGTTAAAAAATAAACTCTCCATGAGCAGTTTTAGCGCATAGTTCATGCTCTTTAAAAAATAAACATAAGTCGTGAGCAAGTGTTTCTCCCCGCGTTTAAGCTTGTTAAAAATTAATGGGTAAATAACCATTGTGAATGCCTTATCGCCAGCTTTTGAGCCTTGGTCGTGTTCTCGCCATCACCTCCACTCTATTTTTAATCGATCATTCACCCCCATATGATTGTTTACCCCTTCAAGGAACATCTGCGAAGAGTGATTATGTTAGCCATCCTTGTGACACTGCCGTGATTGGAAATTCCAAATCTTACCTGGAATCGGCTGCTACCTGAAACCATCACTCGTTCCTCGAAAACGAGTCTTCTTTAAGCTCTTCTCACCTGACTCGTAAAATATGAAAAGATTGCCGAGCGATTGGCCTCTCCGGCTCGTTAAAGGCATCAGAAGTGTTATCCCTCCTCTAGATTTTAATCTTTTTGGACTGAGGGATTATTACACAAAAAGATCGAGCGCTTGTCTTGTTCGGCTCGTTAAAACTATCGAAAATTCATCCCTTTTGTATTATTTTATGATTTTTCAGACTTAAGGGATTATACAACGAAAAAGAACCTTCGGAGTCTTCTTTCCATTTCATTCAGACTCTCTAAAATTGAAAGCGACCGAGTTATCTTTGTCATTAAACTAAATAGCGTCAAACTCATCCAACAGGATGAGAACGAGTTTCACTGTCGCTAGGCTCACTAAAATATAGTGACAGGTTCGCTTAAAGGGCAGATTATAGAACAAGCATATGTTATCCTCCTCAAGCTTGAAAAAAATAAAGAGGTACTGGTCAGCAATGACTGGGGAAAATTGGGAAGAAAACAAGAAGAAACTTTATTAGTAGCAACTCGCTCTTGAACATGACACTTTCCTTCTGCATCCATGCCGGGTTGGGTTGTTCACTGGTCCTCACCATTGGTCCGTCACACCATCCATCTCTGGGGTTAACGCTACCAATCCATCGTCAGTGTCGCCGATATGTTCAAGAGAAGTCATTCAGACAATTCACCTGAGTCTCACCCACTGCAATACATTCATGCTTCATTCCTTCATGACCGCCATCCTGAACCCCATATCGTCAGTTTATTTTCACCTCCAAAATCATTTACTTCGTTCCTTGTCATTGATGTGGGATTCATTAAGGCCCTCCTGCAACGTGTCACTTCTTGTCGACATCAGCTCATTATCCAAGAAGTTGACTTAGGAACAACCCTTTCAGTACTTTGAAGCTTACATGCCTCAATGGCAAGTTTCTCACTTTCGGCGACAGGTTTACATCAATGACCTTTAACCGAGAGATTTTGCATGGTGTTCGACACCAAGTCCCTTTTTCACACCATGTAAATTGTACTATAGTACCTTGAGGGTCATTGTCATTATTGGTGATTCCTCTCGCGCCTATTAACAGCTTACATCATTGGCTAGTAATCAGGAGATGTCCTTCCATGTTCGACTCCAAAACATTTTTCACATGGATCAACTTGTACTTCGAGTGAAGATTGGCCAAGTTTGAAGACCCCGGATCTAGTTTCATCCATCCGGGTTGCGATATATTCAGGAATATAAAAAATCCAGTGTACATCATTGCCCAACAGATGATCATCCAAATCAAAGAATGATGTGTCCATATCATCAGTCTGTCACACAGATGATCGTCTGTCCTATGTACATGAAAATGAGTTTATAAAGTTGAGCATGGGAATGCCCTCCTCAGCTAGATCATGAAAAAATGTTGTCAAATAATGTATTGTATTGTATCTTATTACAGGTCGCCTCCCAGCTCAGAAAAACTTCAGATCCTCATGGTAAAGCATTTCACCCGACATCAAAATGATTAACGACCTCATGCTTTAGGGGGCAACTGTTATAGAACTTTTTGGGCACTTCAACCCCAATCACAAATATCCATAAACTGAGGCCTCCTAACTCCCTAAAAGGGTTGCTTCACTACCTAAAGGAACAAGGTCAACTGATTACATCATCTCCCAGAAGTTCTCCACTGAAAACTGCTCATAAATGGTCAAAGGTGGACCATACTGAAAGCTCCATGCAGAGGATGCGATGCATATCACCTTCCCAATGTACATAGTGCAATGCATACTGTTTTGCTCCTCTGTAGGGTGCGATGGTCGGGAATGGAAAAATGGAAAGGACCCAAATGCAAGGTGGAAGATCAGGTAATCTTCCAAAAGCTTCCCCTCTGACACTTGCCACTCCATTTTCAACCAGGGATGAGTAAGGGATCTTCATTCTTCAAGTGGAAGCAGGAACTATCAGAGAGAGGACACTAATCAAGATCCCAAAATATGACTCACCTCTTTGTAATCATCTATATATGGATCCCTCATCACAGAGATCCAGAGGCTGGAATTTTGTAACTTATAGAGAAGTGTTGTTGGTATTCTGGTGTACATTCACAGTGTTGGGTGATTTTGCTTTGCTTGAGGTGAAAGAAGGGCTTCTTAGCTGGAGGATGATGCTGGGTCAGAACTACTCATGGTTGTAATCCTCTTGCTACTTTTATCTGAATAAAGCTATTCTTGTTTCCTTCCATATCCTAGTGTACTTGTTTATATATGCTTGTATATGGTTAATGTACATCTCATCCTACATTATTTATGAATTTAGATCCTTGTTTCTTGCATAGTAGTATGTTGCTGTGATTCTACGGGTCCTTTTGGCAGACAGAGCGAGCAGCAAAACTCTATCAAGAAGAAGAGGGAATCGAGCGCAAGACTCAGGTTGGCCCTCTTGGTTCTCCTCTCATCTATTTTCATAAAGGGAATCAATAGTAGACTTTGATTTTTTGTTTCTAAGATATCCACCCATCTTAGTGGGAATAGCAGCATCCTTGTGGACACTATCCCCGTATAACACCTTGATAGGGTAGACCTTGAAAATTTGAAGGTTGTGTTTGGCCATCGTGATAACTGGTCGGGCCCCAAGCAACAGATAATGGAACCAAAACATCAACCGCATGCTAAGATGGGATGGGTCCAAGGTGATAAATATGTGCTCCTCGAGAATCATAATAATGAAATGGATTCTGTGGATTTGGATCCTGAAGAGCTTGCAAATACTAGTCATATGCCCCCCTTGCCGGAATGGAACCAGAAGAAGGTGGGGCACTCTAGGTGCGATTAACAACTCCAGATGTCGATGCCAACAGACCACCATCAGTAGGACCGACTGAAGGACCAACAATAGTGGTCACGATCAAATATGTAGTGATAGCACTAACAATGGGAGCCGAAGAAGCCACACAAACAATCGGAATAGTCGGGACAGATGTGATAGTCACATTATGAATCTGGGGCATGAAAGGTTCTGAGGTAGGAGTGATGGTATGAGACAACATGGAACTCGTAAGGGGAGATCTAGAACTCATGATATTAGCCAAAGCATGGTAGCATAAAGACAATGTCATACCGAGAGGGGTGACACGAAAGGGTGAAGTTTCTGTAGGTGTAGGGATTTGACACTTAACATAAAGGTCTCTTCACCAGAGACGGGGGTCATCTCATCCATGTCAAAGGAAGACATCGGGACCAAAATACCAAAAGAGGTAATGGGGAAATCATCTTCGGAAGGCTCCTAGATGGGGTTCCCATGACTATCGTAAAGCTTGTCTTCTGGAGCGCGAGAGTTAAGCGGTTGAATACTCAGAATAACATGAAGAGTATCACTAACAACCAGTACCTCAGAAGTGACAGAAGATGGAGAGCCTTGGTCACTTGGTACAGGAGATAGGATCGGTGATTCTGCCAGGATGATTTAACTCAAAAGCTCTAGGAAAAAATAAGCGAGTAAGGAAAACAACCCTAAGCAAAATGAAACACAATCAAGATTTAACAAGGTAAATGTGAACGTGGCCGAATAAATTTTATGACACAGGAATAGAACTTGACCTTTTCATTTTTAAAGAGTCGAGAAAAGGACAAGATATGACTCTAGTCGCCTTCGAATATTTAATGAGCCTGAAAGGACAAGTGCTCAGATGGACTTTTTCTTTTAAGGAATCGAAAAGGAACAAAAGTGACTACTCTGGAGAACTAGGCAAAAGGTTTAGCAAACAACCCGTAGAACTGCATATACACCTTAGTGATCAAATGAAAGAAAAAATGACCAAGGACTTTCCATACGGCAGTCAATATTCCTGAATGTTGTGTTGAGTGCGTTACAATTTGTAAGGCAGCAGACATAGCTTCCTATGGATGTAGGATGATAACCTAGTGGGGTCTCCCGATATATACTGGTATTGGGAGCACAAGTCCG
This sequence comes from Pinus taeda, assembly GCA_000404065.3. Classification (NCBI taxonomy): domain Eukaryota; kingdom Viridiplantae; phylum Streptophyta; class Pinopsida; order Pinales; family Pinaceae; genus Pinus; species Pinus taeda. The sequence goes on from APFE031743438.1 coordinate 95,014, forward strand.
TACTAGCAGCTATTGAGTCACCCAAACCTTAAGCAAAAGCAATAGTGACTAGGTTTAACGACGTCGGAGCACGTCTCTAGCCTAGACCTCTAAATAATGTGCATTAAGTTCCAATGCATTGTTAAGTTCATTCAGTTCATTTTAGAGTTGATCTTGAATTAGGTTTCAATTTCCAGGCCCTACCATACATATATCAAAAACCCTAGGATGCAACTAGAATGGTAAAGCATCTTTCATTTCGATGAACACCTACTTACAGAAAGGTAGAAAGTTCATTCCCCAAACCAAGACAAAACAAAGACAAGCAAATGCAAGCACTAAGAAACACAATGTATTAACACACCAATCCTACAGTGCATCGATACTACTAATGATAGATTTAAAGTTTGCTTTCCAATTTATCAAACATGAAAATTTGAAATGAAAATATACTTTCACTTTCGTATACTAAATGAATGCTATATTTTGATTTTGATTGTTTTGAATTTAAAGAGACAAATAAGCAAGTGTGAAATGCTCGATCCAAACAATCATGATCTATGCTTGGTAGTAAAGAAATCGAATCAATATCAAAAATTGGTTCAATAATCGACACTAAAATCAACCAGCAAGAAACAAGCAATGAAAATTCCTTAAGCAAAATCAATAAGATGGTTGCGGATGAACCTTGGATAGATAAGCAACCCAGACAAATGATTCAAAAACTTGAAAAAGCTAGGTCACAAGGCCTAAAAACACAATATTCACTTAATGAAACCAAAGAGACAGTACCTTTAACCAAAAGCAATTAAGACAAGTTGATGGGCAAGAGGAAAACAACAGGGGATAAATAAGACTGGTGAATTCAGGAGGTGAAGCTGTAAAAACAGCTTACACAGGAATCATCGTGGGTATAATAACCAGCAACTAGTGACAATAAGCCAATAGTTGCACCAACAGAGGAACATCATCGCGAGAGTACACCTATCTTCTGCGACGTGCTGATTTCAGGAATCGTCAAATTGTACAATAGGACTCAGCGATGCACATGTTTACAAAAAGGAGACAGGGTGATGTCATCACGACTGTTAAGAGTTTTTCAGCGATGAGCTCAAAAACAAGGAAAAACAAGTGAAAACTCCCAAACAAACACCATACTATTCTTCCAGATAGTAAGGGGACTTCCCAAAGTGACCCAGGTGACCCAAAAAACTGATGGTTTAATCCCAAAATTCAAGATACACTAAATCAAAACCAAACAAAAGCAAACAAGAGAAAACACATACAAAGGACTCCCCAGTGGAGTCGTGAACTTGTAAAGTAGGAAAGTGTTCCCTCTGTGAACAGAGGCAACCCCTCTAGCCCTAGAGTGGGTCTAATCACAAAAAAGACAAAACAACAATTGATTCCCTTAAATAGTCATCATTGGAGGCCTACCTCAAGCCGGTGGTTGATGATGGTCCGTTGCACTGGTCCAACTTCCATTTCTTTCTCCTCAATAAGTAATCAACCTGAAACACCACAAGAAAACAACAGAGCACGTAACCAAGAACAACAATGATCTATTTACTTATAAAGTCAAGAAATCATAGGCTATCAAGTAAATTACACACAAGATATAGGAAATCATCATTGATTGTATTAAAATGAATCAAGAGCAAAGCTTACAACCAAGTCTTGATGTTGCAAGCCTTCTCGGAGGGTCCAACCAGTATGTTTCTTCAAGCATTCACTCTCAAGAATGGGTCTCCCAAATAGACAATATCTCTCTCTCACTCACAAGCTTTAATACAAAGTTAAGGCAGTCCGCAACCTCTTACCAAACTATTAGCAGTACCAGACTTGGCACACTCACACCAAAGCTATCTACTAAACTCAAAAGAACTAGCAACACTGTGAACCTAAAAGAACTAGCAAATCATAGCAATTGTGAGTGATTTTATAGGAGAAGGAGTCTCCATGAAATGAGGGAGAGGGAGCTTATCCTTAAGGGAGGTTGCACAAGAGATGGAACCACTACCTTGGAGGAGGAAGGGCAACCCAAACTGACCCAACAACCAGCTCTAGAGACATCCAGAAGGCCGATTGTTTGAACAAATTCGCCCAATCTGGATCATCGCTAGTCGTGAACTAAGTCTTAGCAATGGCATCACAAGGAGGCAATGTATGCAGACCAATCGTCGTAATAAATAGCTGGGAGCCTCATGCTGGGCACTAAAATTCAACCGTTGTGGGAAACAGGTGTACACCTGCGATGGTATCACGATGAAACTGTTTATGAAAAGGGATCGTCACGTAGATTAATGGCTTACTCGTGACGAGGCAGAAACTTAGGGAATAAGGGTCAACTTGGAGCATCAGAGAGCATTTGCTTAATATTCATACATGAGTGGGAAGATATGAATATGTTTATTTGATACATGACACAGCAGAGGGACTGAGATGAGGACAGTGAAAAATTACTGTGTAAAAAGCACATGAGATGGTTCTTCATCCTAGAATGATGATGAAGAAAATCTTCCCTTAGCAAGTAAGGCAAGGAAAGGCAAGGGAAAGGCTTCCCATTTCAAATCAAATTCTTCTCATGGAGGGAAGAAGGGTGACATGTCTAAAGTAAGATTCTTTAATTGTCACAAAATGGGAAATTATGCAATTAATTTCCCATCGAAGAAGTTGAAGAGGGGATCCTCGAAAGGATCGAAAGGTGAGGCATTAGCCTCTTAGTTTGAAATGGACTTTACCCTCATCACATGCATGGTGTCATCGATGATGGGTTGTGTATGGTATCTTGACAGTGGAGCCTCATTCCACATGATCGGTGATAAAAATTTATTTAGTGCCTTGGAGGAGAAAGACCTCCATATGCACATAGAGATGGGTGATAACAGAAGGTATAGTGTTTCAGGAGTGGGCACGGTTACTTTTCAGAGGGAGCATGGAGCTCCTCTCACCTTGATAAATGTGATATATGTGCCTTGACTGAAGAAGAACTCGGTATCGATCACAATATTAGAGGGCAAAGGCTATGATGTTTTCTTCAGTAAAGGAAAGGCACTCCTAAGACACATAACCATGGATCAGACCAAGAGGATAGGGATTCAGGTGAAGAATCTCTATAAGCTAGAGGTAGATGATTGTGAGGCATTGAATACAAAAGCAAAATTGGTGCAAAGCCAAGACATTGGCGAGTTGTATCACAGGAAGTTGGGCCATTTGTATCATGGGGCTTTGAAGATAATGCAACAGATATCTACAAGACTTCCCAAAGGTAAACTTGAGCAAGTTGACACATGCAAAGGTTGACCTTGGGAAAGTACACTCATGATTAAGACAGTCGAGAAGAGGCTATCTTAGAGCAAGTTCATATTAATTTGTGTGAACCATTCTCGATGGCATCCACATTGAAGCAAAGGTATTATGTGATTTTCATTTATGACTATTCTCGTAAATGCTAGATTTATTTCATGAGAAGACGGACCAAACTTTCACAAAGTTTTGTGAGTTCAAAGCTTTGGTCGAGAAAGAGTCAGGGAATAAGATCAAGGCCTTGAGAAGTGACAACATTGGAGAATATGTCTCTCAAGAGTTTAAGTACTTCTCTGTAGATGAAGGAATTAAACGAGAGTTGACGGCATCTCATAACCCACAACATAATGGGGTAGACAAGAGGAAGAACAAAACTATTGTAGGGGCAGCACGGGCAACACAGCATGACCAAGGCCTACCACTTCACTTGTGGGTTGAGGCATGCAACACAGTGGTCTATTTGCATAATAGAAGCCCACATCACATACATGGGATGAAGACACCAGAGGAAGCTTTCTCCGATAAGAGACCAGATGTGGGTCACTTCAGGATCTTTGGCTCATCGGTATATTTCCATGTGACAAATGATGCATGGAAGAAGCTTGAGCCGATAGCAGAGTTGGGGATATTTGTGGTGTACACTGATACACCTCACAACTATCGGGTGTACTTGCATACCAGTCGGAGGACAATGGTTTGCAAAGATCTCAAGTTTGATGAGCAGAAGGCCATGTAGTTTCCCTTGAGAGGGAGCTCCAACTATAGGCTTTGGAGGAACTGTTGGTTCCTAAGCAGGAGGAGCCTCAAACAAATGCGGAGCAGCCGCATGTAGGAGTTCCAGGAGTGGAGACATCCACTCACGCAGAGTCTTCCAGAGCTGTATGGAAGCACACAAAAGAAGCTGACAAATTGTTGGAGGATGCGAGAGAGAATGTTGGAGCACCATCTTCTCAGTGAAAGCATAGGAGGTCACTTGAGAGGTACATCGGATACATGGCCCTTGTTAGGGAATGTGTTGAGACAGAGCCATCTTCCTTTGAGGAAGTAGTGCAACAACCAATTTGAGTTGATGCTATGGTGGAGAAGTATGACTCCATAGTTCATAACAATGTTTGGGACATAGTTCTGAGATCGGAGAACAAGTCAGTTGTGAGTTCTTGTTGGATTTACAAGGTAAAACACCCTGTTGATGGTAGTGTGGAGAAGCATACAACAAGATTTTTTTCCCATGGCTTTTCACAGGTCGAGAGGATCATGTTGCTGCAGTATATTTCAAAAGAGAAGCAAGATGCTAACTTTTGGCAAAGGCATTGTCAAAGTGTAAATTCGAGTTCCATAGAGTCAGGATCGGGGTGGCAGATAATCCCTTTCTTGTTGAGAGGGAGTGTTGAAATATGGCAACAAGAATATTCCAATTTAATTTGTCCTTGAATTAAATTGTGAATTAGAATTGAATTTAGTCTTAATAGCTACTTGGAAATAATTAATTAATTTAATTTTAAATTAATTAGTTGGATAAATTCAAGTTAGAAGTCTTTCTAAAGTCATGCAAGAGTTATCCGTTAAATTTAGGAGATAAGATTGAGTTATATTTGAGTTGTAATTATTTAACTCAGTTTACTGAGTTAAGTCTAGTTAAATTAGTTCTAAAATGTTTTAGGAACTCATAGTGAGTTAACAGTTAGTTGATAAATTAATGCACTCAACTAGTGCTACTCCAGTTAATTGAAGATTCCCTCATCAGAAACTCATGCATGTCATTCTGAGAAAGACCCAGTTGAGATTAGTGTTCAAGGACATTGTACTATTAGTTGCATTTGTTTTCTCATGGAGAAAATTCATGCATGTAGTCAAGGATTTATCCTTGAGGATTGTGCAGTTTTGGAGGAGGGTTTTCCACTTGGTAATAGGAAAGTCGTCCACAAGGAACAACACAAGGAAATAGGAGCTTAGAGGGTAGAGAGGAAGGCTAGAGAGAAGCCAAGATTGCCTGTGAGCATCTTTCAGGATTGTACTGAGAGCTGGCTCGCTGTAAGAGCTAAGGCTTTGTATAATTCCTATGTATTTCCACTATGTATGGTAATACAATAGTGTGGGGCTTTTAGCTGAGCCTTTCCCCAAAGTATTTTCACGTGTATTTTGTCATTGATTGTTCTTCTTTTGGTTATATTTTTTAGCTCTATCTTTAAGCTTCCGCAAATTGATAGTAGAAGTAGGTTATAGTATTCTGCTTTGATTTATATTGCGTTATCGGATTAACCTGCACCAGATTTTCTACATGGTATCAGAGCTAGATTTATAGAAATGTCTACAATTTTTACTACTTTTGAACAAATTTTTCAAGTCATAATTTATGTGTTTTTTGAAGTATTTTTAGCACAGTGAAACGGTCAAATGCGTAGCACCTTGGACGTTGAGCTTTTTTTTGGAGCATCCAATGAGAAAATGATTAGAATTTTTGGATTCAGAGTGATGAGGACATGCACCATGTGCATTTTGTAAGCATTTGGAGGAAAACTGGTTAGCTAAAAGGGTCAAAAACCATTAAAAAAAAAAACCCCACCTTTTTGCCTCTTTTTTGCCCTGGTCGCTATGTGTTTACTAATCTTGGGAGACTAGAATTTTGACATGGCAAATGACCTCCAAATAAAAAAATGAAGACATATCTGTTAATTAGACTCAAAGGGATTTCCAACGAGCTATCTTGTAGAAAATTTGGACATCGGGAAGGCATCCAAAAGTAGCCTTGAAGTTGAACAATGTGTTTGGCACTAAAAGGGCGCATTTGACAGTTTAAGGGCATGTTTGACAACCTTCTACATTTTTCAGTGTTTCACTCTAAACTCACTTTCACCTAACGAGATTTAATGTTTTACTCATGTAATTGATCTAGGTGATGTAATTATTATGTTTCTTACTGTTATCTAGGGTAAATACATCAGCCAAATGGCCTACATGACATGTAATGAGTCAATTTGCTAGAGTTAGGGATGAGTCACTTTGACCACCCTACATTCTAGCTATCAGTTCAGTTTTCCTTGAGGCTAGGATGAGTTTGTTTGAGGCCTATATTATGTATTTTCTTAGTCATTTTACAAGTTGGAATCTTTTGGATGTTGTAATAGCTTTCAGACTTTGGCATGGAATATATTGGATGAAGTTACAACTATTTTGGTGGGATTCCAATGGCATGGAATTTGATCTTGTTTCTTCTTCAGTTTCATATGTGTGAATGTTTTGTTCCTTTCATGATTCATTATGTTTGATTTTCAAGGTGTGATAAGCAGAATTCATCTTTGTATGCTCTGTTTTGCAAAAGTCATCATAAATTTTTTCATTTCTTCAGTTTAAAAATAATTCATGACCCTCATGCTCTTTTTACCATCTCACTAGCCTACACCATCTCATCACTATACTACGAAGTTTAAAGTACCTTGCCTACCTTTCCCCATCAGATGTCTGCAATTCTGATTCACTTTTCCTTGACATAGTTCACTCTCTGATCTAATTCACTCATCCTTGTGATGACCCAACCAACTTTACATCTAGCCTAAAACCCTAATCTATTTAGCCCTCTTGGCTATGATCCTTCGAAGAGAGCTGTCTCCGGCTTGGTAGGGCTAGCTACCAAGTTAAAAGGTTGGTTTGTGATTACCTAAACTGGACTCTGCCTTAGCCTTGGAGATCCAAAGGAGTGATAACAAGTGTCATTGGTGTACCTTTTCCATCAATTTGGTTTTAAGGGGTACGAGTCAATGGCTTTCTTTTCAAATTTAACATTAGTTTCTTTAATGTATCTTTTCCATTAATTCAGTTTGAAGGGGTATGAGCCAATTGTTTCCTTTTCAAATTTAACATTAGTGTCATTGACGTATCTTTTCCATCAATTTCACTTCAAGGAGTATTATTCAATTTCTTTCTTGTCAAATTTAGCAATAGTTCCATCGACATACCTTTTCCATTGATTCACTTTCAAGGGGTATGATTCAATTTATTTCTTGTCAAATTTAATGTTAGTGTCAAAGAGGTACCTTCTCCATCGATCTAGATTCAAGGGATGCAAGTCACTTAATTTACTTTAAAATTTAAAGTTAGTGTCATCAAAGTACCCTTTCCATCAATCGGTTTCAAGACAGTATGAGTAAATTTATTTATTTTGAAATTTAACATCAGTGTCATCAAGAACATTTTTCATTGATTTAGTTTCGAGAGGTTTGATTCAATAGCTTACTTTTCAAATTTAAAAATATTTTCATTGAGGTAACATTTCCATTGATTAAATGTCAAGGGATAGATGTCAATTTCTTTCTTTTCAAACTTAACATCACTGTCATCAAAAAAACTTTTCCATCAATTTTGTTTAAAGGGTTATGAATCAAAGTCTTTCTTTTTAGATTTAATATTATTGTCATGTATGTACCTTTTCCATCAATTCAGTTTCAAAGGGTATGGTTCATTTTCATTCCTTTAAAATCTAATGTTAGTGTCATCGACATACCATTTCCATCTATTTTTAAGTGGTATGAGTGAATTCCTTTATTTCCAAATTTAATGTTAGTTTCATCAATGTGTATCTCCCATTGATTTATTTTCAAGTGGTATGAAACATCTACTTTATTTTCAATTTAATGTTAGTGAAATTGATGTACTTTTTCCATCAATTTGGTTTCAATGGGTATGAGTCAATTTATTTATTTTCAAATTTAACATTAGTGACTTTGAAATACATTTTCCATTGATTCTATTTCAAGGGGAATGAGCCAATTTCATTATTTTCAAATTTAACATTAGTGTCATTAATGTATTGTTTCCATTGATTCAATTTTAAGGGCTATGGTCAATTTCTTTATTTTCAAATTAAAAATTAGTGTCATTGATATACTCTTTCCATCGATTCAATTTTAAGGGGCATGAGTCAATTTCTTTCCTTTAAAATCTAATGTTAGTGTCATCAATGTACCTTTTCCATCGATTTGGTTTGAAGGGGTATGATTCAGTTGGTCTCTTTTCAAATTTAACCTTAGCGTCAGTGTCATCAACGTTATCAATTCATCTTTGATGGGTATGAGTCAATTTCTTTCTTTTCAAATTTGACATTAGTTTCAATGAAATACCTCTTACATCGATTCAGTTTCAAGGGTTATGAGTAAATTGCTTTCTTTTCAAAATTAACATTATTTTCATTGGCATATGTTTTTATTCCATTGGCATGAGTCAATTTATTTTTTTGAAACATAACGTTATTTTCATTGATGTACCTTTTCTATTGATTAGGTTTCAAGGGGTATGTGAAAATTTCTTTCTTTTCAAAGTTAACTTTATTGTCATCTGCGTACATTTTTTGTTGATTTGGTTTCAAGGGGTATCAATCAATTGATTTATTTTCAACTTTAATGTTAGTTTCCTCTACATACTTTTTCCATTTATTTGGTTTAAAGGGGTCTGATTCGATTGCTTTCTTTTCAAATTGAATGTTAGTGTCCTTGGTGTACATTTTACATCAATTTGGCTTTAAAGTGTATACATCAATTTCCTTCTTTTCAAATTTAACATGTATCATCAACGTACCGTTTCCATTTACTTGGTTTTAAGGGGTATGATTTGATTGCTTTGTTTTCAATTTTAATAAAACTCCCATCAATATACCTTTTCCATTGATTATGTTTCAATGGGTGTGAGAAAATTGCTTTCTTTTCAATTTTAACCCTACAGTCGTCAACTTACATTTTCCATTGATTTGGTTTTAAGGGGTATGTGTCAATCTCTTTCTTTTAAAATTTAACATTAGTGTCATCAACATGCTTTTTCGATCGATCAGTTTCAAATGGAATAATTAAATTGCTTTCTCTTAAAATTTATCTTTAGTGTCACTAACATACCTTTTATATCAATTCGGATTTCAGGGGTATGATTCAATTTCTTTATTTTCAAATCTAACATTCGTTTCAATAACATATCTTTTCCATTGATTCAATTTCAAAGGGTACGATTCAATTGCTTTCATTTCAAACTTAGCGTTTATGTCATTAACGTACCTTTTCCATCGATTAGATTTCATGGAATATGAGTCAATTTCTTTCTTTTTCAAATTTAACATTAGTGTCATCATGGTACCTTTTCCATAGATTCATTCCAAGGGGTATGGGTTAATTTATTTATTTTCAAATTTAACATTAGTGTCATCGACATACATTTTCGATTGATTCAGTTCTAAGGGATGTGATTCAATTTCTTTCTTTTCAAATTGAACATTATTGTCAAAGACATACCTTTTCCATAGATTCAACTTCAAGGGGTATGAGTCAATTACTTTCTTTTAAAATATAACGTTAGTGTCATCAGAGTACCTTTTATATTGATTTAATTTCAAAGGGTATGAGTCAATTTCTTTCTTTTCAAATTTAAGATTTGTGTTATTAACATACCAATCTTATCAATTTGTTTTCAAGGGGTATGAGTCAATTTCTTTCTTTTCAATTTAATGTTAATGTCCTCAACTTACATTTTCCATCGATTTGGTTTCAAGGGGTATGAATCAATTGCCTTCTTTTCAAATTTAACATTAATGTTAGCAACATACCTTTTCCATTGATTTGGTTTAAAGGGGTATCATTTGATTTATTTGTTTTCGAATTTAATCTTATTTTCATTAACAAACCTTTTCCATCTATTCAGTTTCATGGGGTATGAGACAATTTTTCCCTTTTCAATTTTAACTTTAGAGTTGTCAACTTACATTTTCCATCAATTTGGTTGCAAGGGGTATGATTCAATCTCTTTGTTTTCAAATTTAACGTTAGTGTCATCGACATATCTTTTCCATCAATTCAGTTTCAAGTGGAGTGATTCAATTACCTTCTCTTCAAATTTAACTTTAGTGTCACGGACATACCTTTTCTATCAATTTGGTTTCAAGGGATATGATTTAATTTCTTTTTTTTCAAATAGCAGTTGTGTCATTGATGTATATTTTCCATTGAATCAATTTCAATGGGCATGAGTCAATTTCTTTCATTTCAAACTTAACTTTAAGTCACCAATGTACTTTTTCCATCTATTTAGTTTCATGGAATATGAGTCAATTGTTTTATTTTGACAATTGATATACATTTTTCCATTTAATTAGTATCAAAAGAAAAAAATACTCACACATCTATTGGAACTCAAATTCAACCGCATAAATTCACAACCACAATTTTGTAATATTTATTATAATCATAAATAAGGTGTAAACCTATATTTTTCCACTCTCAAAACTATATATAATCATGGCCAAAGGAATCCTTACATTTCCACGCTCATAAGATCAAGATCCCATTTCTTTCCATTCTCAACATTTTAAAAAACTGAGAAAAAAATCTAACCTAAAGTGACTGAAGAAAATGCACGCGAATATGCATATAACAAGCATGTAAAAGTTAGTAGAAGATAGAATATTATCTACAAAATCGATTTGTCAAAATCTTCAATGTAATGTTTTGTTACAAACCATGAATTTTCAAAATGAAGCATTAGATCTTTTCACCATTTTTTGAGATGTTTTACTAAAATGGATACCCGTCTCCTGTGGTTGGGTTTTCCATCGAATAAACAAATATTATTAAAATAGTAGAACATTAAAAACATGCTTTCCTATCAAAGAATTGTCATGTTTCCTCCTAATGCTTTATTGAGGAAAAACGAATGTTTTGCATTGGAGTATATAATATGGTTGGAGTATATAATATGTATAATTCAATTTCAAATTCCCTATTTGAAATTTACAATCTACACATAATTCATTCTCAAGTAGATGTTATAAACCCTAAAAAGGTATTTCTTAAGTTTGGACCATTAATAATCTTTTTAAAATGTTCACGAAAATAAAATTTTACATGTTACTAAAGCTTTAAGATATATAAATGATATATAATTATTTTGTACATTTTATTTATTTGATGTTAATAAACATTAAAAAAATTATTAAATATAAGACAATTTTTAAAAATCGAGTTTTTGTAAGTGTGTTTTTCTTTATTATCAGTATAGATTCACCTTAACCACAGATCTAGCAAGTATCAAGAATGATCAAATCTCTTGGGTACAAACTCCTTTTAGAGCATAATTTTTGGGTTTGCACCTCAAGAGATTTGATCCCCTTGCACTTGATAGATTTATAGTTATGATGGATCTATACTAGTTGCGCAAGCGGACACACACACACACACACCATGTGTAATTTTTTATTTTTAAATTGTTATTTTAAATGCATAAATGGATTCAATGCCTTGAAAATATCATGTGGCACTTGGGTACTTGGATTGTATAGTAATTATATGTAATTATTTACAAATCACACTCATTTTTTATTAATAACATTATTTAATGTTATATTCTAGATTTATATTAAAAATTGAAAGACTTACACATTTCCTTCTTATTAAGACTTTTTCTCTTTAGACATTAAAATATTCTCTCTCTCTCTCTCTCTCTCTCTCTCTCTCTCTCTCTCTCTCTCTCTGTACATCTATATGAAGGTGATATTAAAATAAATTAGTTAACATAGTGTTAAAGGGTGCAACTAGGGGCTAATTTCCCATCATGTTATGAATAAAATATGTACATAAATAATATAAATAACTATAGATAATAACAATCATAAATAATGAATAATTAACTAATAATTGGTGTTGAAGAGTCATGTCTCCAAGGACATGACCATTTGTGAATGGGTACCTACCTAGGCATATAATTGGGACCCTTAGTTGTAATCAAATAATCTCATATCTTCTTGTACGTATTGTTGATGTTCTATCTACAATAATTGTCAATGATGATAAGAAATTGAAGTAATTGTTGCAGGCATTGAACATACCATAAAAATTAACATGGTATCAGAGATTTGGTGAAGGTCTCAACCAAGTGTTAAAATGTTTGGGTTGTTACAATATTTACGTACAACATATTTAATTTTTACTCCTACCTAAAGAATGAAAAGAATTCCATAAATTATGGTGGGAAGTAATTCGTGGTAAATATTTCTAATTAACTAAATATAAAGAATGCAAAGAATTCCATAAATTGTGGTGGGCATTAACTATGGTAGATATGCCTAATTACTAAATATAAAGTATGTATTTTCTAATGGTAATTTTTGTTTGAACGCTCTTGAAGACTATATGTCAATATGGAATAAGGAATAACTGAAAGTCTATGATTCAAGCATATGTCTTTTGTGTAACAACCCTAGTGAAAATTCCATGTAATAAAAGTTAATCAAGGCAAAACAATAACCATGGTTGATGGGACACTTATTCCAAGCTGAATGTTGAGAGAAATCCTAGTGATGGGGATCACTTATCATTGATTAATGGCTAAGGAAATTGGCAAAGGAAATGACTAAGGCTTTGGAAAGGAAAAATGGAATTTGTTGGTACATTTATTTATGAAAATAATGGAAATTATGAGAAAAGAGAGGTGAAAGGTCATAGGTTGCATGTGAGGAGGAAATTGAAGGAAAATAATGGAAAATGAAGAAAATATAGGCCTCATTCATAGAAAGGTTTCTGAGAATCAATTAGTAACATTTTCTCAATTCAGTGTTGGAGCTCTCTCATTATTCTCTCTCTCTCTCACATACTCTTGGAATCTTAGAGTTTTCTTTAAGCACTCTTGGAGGGCATGGCATATTTGATGTTTCAAGAAAGAAAGAAAAGGAAGAGCAGGAAAGCATAAGATGACATCAGGATCGGCAGCTGCAACAGTTTTTCTTGTAGGTACCGATTTGCATGTTTGTTTTCGTCATTATTTTGGCATGCATGGCATATGCATGTGGTTCTTTGGTCATGGTCTATCATTGGCATGGAGGATTGCCTAGATTGACAATGGATTGCCTAGCCTTTCCATTTCCTGGATAGTCATGGATATTTTGGGTTTATTTTATTGCTTTGTTTTGGTTGGTTCTCATGTTCCCTTAGCTTGGGTTGAGTTATTAGTTCCTGGAAGCCCTCGTTGGAAAAATGCTCTCAAAACCCTCTAAGATCTTTGGTTGAGTTACTAGTCCTAGAAGCCTTGGTTGGACAAACACTCTAGAAGCCCTTGGTGGGTTGAGTTACTAGTCCTGGAAGCCTTAGTTGGAAAAATGATCTGGAAGCCCAATGAGAACTTTGGGTTGAGTTACTAGTCTTGGAAGCCTTGGTTGGAACAAACACTTTGGAAGCCTTGGAAGGCTTGGATGGAGACCATTATGATGATGGTTTTGTGATGTCTGATTGTGTGGTAGAATCATAGTTGATAAGTTGAGGTGGATGGCCTCCAGAAGCCCTGGATGGTTTTGGATTGATGTGTTCTATGAGATCCTACATTCATGCTTGGAATATAGCATGGGGTTGAATGGATGAAGAGAGATCTGTCTTGGCCATTCTACGGTTGGGTGGAATGTGGAAGTCCCATCCCGGGTTTGGATTTTGCATCATCAATAATAGGTTATTTCTCCTTGTGTTTCTATGAGTATTATACTGGTTTATATGTGGTTTATATGGTTGTGATTTCATTGGTATTTTTGTTTCTGTTATGCTGGTTATATATATGTTTTATGATAGTAGCTATCTATGGATCTCATCATGTTTTTAATTGTAAACGAATGAACAATGTATCTATGACCTAATCGATGAAATGGCAATTTATGTGTTGAGGCATCAATGCTTCTTAGTGATTCTTAGCTAAGTATGAGACATCGATGCTAAGATATGTTATTTACACCTATAGATTGCATATTCGTGATATGTTTGAAGAAACACTTTTCATGGCTAGTAGGGGTCCAGTCAAGTTCTTATTCAAGTAATTTCTTTTTCACTTTCATTTCCCTATTATCTTACTATTTTGAAGATGTCATTTTATTCTAGGCAGTGACTTGGGCTTTGGGCCTAAAAAAGTGGCTCAAATCTCGGGGACACTGGCACGACACTGTGAAAAAAAGTCCCTCGATGCTGGCTTGCAGGCCTGTGAGGGCATCCAAAGGTCCCTGAATGCTGGCATGCCCATATCATGAGAGCATCTAGAGGTTAAGTGGTTCAAAATATTAGTGGGACCCAAGGGTTGGTTGGAAGAAAGGTTGGATTGGTTCCCGAGGGTCCTAATGCTAATGATGAATGTTTGTATGGTGTGTCTCCATTGTTTCCACTTCCTTAATGTGACTTAGGAGGTTGAATCATATCATAGTGGCATCTCGTTGCATGTTTACCCTAGCTCACTGGTTGCTTGGGTAGATGTGGGAGGAGGGTGTTATAGAGTGCTATCAAAGCATGGTTCACCCCTCACACTGGATGGGTTGTGTGTTGGTCATGCATGCATGTCGGTTGCATGTGTGTCTCGTATGCCTACATTCGATGTGCTTGTTGCATTTGCATAATTTTGATCATGGTTGTAGTGATGTCGCCATGTGGAAGTTGATGTTGTTATTGTGGGATGCAGCGTCATGAGTGTATGACTGGTTACATGTTGTTATATGTCACTTACATGTATCGTTATTGTATGCTTGGTTACATTCTTGTATTTTTTGTTGCATTCTTGTATGCTTGGTTACATGTATCATTATTTTAGGTTGGTTACAAGTATTGTTCGTTTATGCTAGATTACATGTGTTTACGGATGTGTATGGTTCGTTATGCATTGCTTATGCATGTTAATGTTTGCATGCAGTCAAGTGTATAGTGATGTAGTGGTTGTTGTCGTGCATGAGGCCATGGTATGAGTTGTTGATAAGGTCATGCATTGATGACTGGACCCTAGCTAGAATGATGGTTGCATGGTTATATGCTTCTGTATTATGTTTCCATATGTTTTCATGATTATGTTATACATGTATCACACTGATTTGTTGATCTTGTCGATAAGGTATCCTTCCCGAGCTATATTAAGGTATGTTTGTTTATTGTGATTTGGTTTAGCTGACATGATATACCTTGCAGGGAGAAATATCAAATGGATAGCTAGACAATAAGCTACAAGGACTCTCCTTATGAATTAAATGAATAGTATGGTGTTGAGAATCCTTCTAATTTGGAAGATACATTAACAATCTTAAAGGAGGAAATAAGGAGTTGTAAGGCAGACAATGACATAATCATGTAGGCATAGGAGAAAAAAGCGGAGGTAAATGAAGTGACACTTCAGAGTTTGTCATATTTACAGCGATGGGGACCACGTCAGATAAGTCATCAGTAGGAGGACATAAATGATGGGGCATATGGTAATAGGTCACATGGTGGTCACAAGTTAGATAAAGATGACACAGTTAGAGATGGAATATTTTTGGACACTCAGGAAAGGAGGAGCGATAGACATAGGTACTATTCTAGTTATGATTCAAATAGGCACTATGATCATCATCATTATCATCCTTACAAGAGGAGTGATAGGGGATACTTGCTAGCTTAGTTTAGGAAAGAAAATCTACCTACTTTTGATGGAGAGATGAAGAAACCACGAGATGCAGAGGCATGGTTTCTTGGCATGAGGAAGTTCTCCAAGTTGAATGACTATTCATAGAACATGAAATCCATAGTATCTACACTCGCTCTCAAAGGTAAAGCAAACATTTGGTGGGAAGATGTGAAGAATTTCAGATGTATTCATGAAGAGGATTTGACTTGAAGTGAGTTTGAGTGCTTATTCAAGAAGAAGTATTTGTCAAAAAGATACTTTGATGACAAGGAAATATAATTCTATGAGCTAAAGATGGGATTGATGATAGATGAGGAGTACACTAGCAGGTTCATGAAGCTACAAAGGTATGTGCATTACCACATGGAGGAGAAGGCCAATATTCATGGGTTGATTAGTGGATTATTTGTTTCATTAAAAGACAAGATTGAGTTTTATTAGCCTAGATCATTGGAGGAGACCATCCAAAAGCTAAGGCATTGTTACGAGTAATCAAAGTGCAGATATGAGACAAAGCTAGATTGGAAAGGTAATGCAAAGACAAAAGGAAAACGGGGCAAAAAGTGAGAAAGACCTCAAGGTATAGCTAATAAAGAGAATGTAGTGTCATCTAAGAAGTTCAATGCATCATATAGAGGACAAGGAATTCAATCTCAGGAGCAGAATAAGGCTGCAAGCTAGAAATCTATAGAGTTTTGGACTTGTGGCAAGGATAATCGTAGTAAATACTATCCACAGAATCAGGGTGGTAGGCCTAAGGTATATAGTGCACAAGACGTGTAGACTATTGGGGATGTTGGTTAGAGTGTTCCTCGTATTTATGTAGCATTGGGTAACAAACAGGCAGACCATTAGGCATCTATCATTGAGATGGACAGTAATCTTTTTGATCAAGTTATTTCTATTTTGATTGACCTTGGATCTGATTATAGCTATGTTACTCCTAACTTGGTGGATAAGTGTCATTTGAATAAGGAATTGCATGCAGAATCTTGGTTAGTGCAGTTGGATATAGGTACAAAGAAGCGAGTTCATCATTGGGTAAGAGCTTGTGCATTTGATTTGAATGGTATGCCTACTTAAACACATTTGAATGTATTACTATTGAGATCATACAGTATATAGTGCACAAGACGTGTAGACTATTTGGGATGTTGGTCAAAGTGTTCCTTGTATTTATGTAGCTGGATAACAAACAGGCAGACCATCAAGCATCTATCATTGAGATGGACAGTAATCTTTTTTATCAAGTTATTTATATTTTGATTGACTTTGGATCTAATTATAGATATGTTACTCCTAACTTGGTGGATAAGTGTTGTTTGAATAAGGAATTGCATGCAGAATCTTGGTTAGTGCAGTTGGTTACAAGTATAAAGAAGCGAGTCCATCATTGGGTAAGAGCTTGTGCATTTGATTTGAATGGTATGCCTACTACAACACATTTGAATTTATTATTGTTGAGATCATACAGTATGTTGTTGGGCATGGATTGGTTGTACCTTCATAGAACTAAGGTGGATTGTTATGACAAGGCCATTGAGTGCTTGGATGAAAATGGAAAAAAACATTCTTGTAGGGTAAGAAGAAAACCACATCAGTTAGGATGGTAACAACTATGAAAGCAAAGTGCAATCACAGGAACAAGTGTGTGTTACTTGTAGTTCACTTTTCTAGTGACAAGGGAAAGGAAGTTGAGTTGCATATGTTTTGAGCAAATACCTAGTTTTACAGTAGTTCAAGGATGTATTTCCTAAGGACATTATATAGTTTCCACCTCACAGGGAAGTAGAATTTTCCTTTGAGTTGGTGTCACATGTAACTTCGGTATCAAAAGCACCTTACGAGATGAGCACACTTGAGTTGGTATAGTTGAAGCTATAGTTGAAGGAAATGTTGGAAGAGGGATACATTAGGCCAAGTGTATCACCATGGGGCTCACTGGTATTGTTTGTGAAGAAGAAAGATGGTACTCTCAGATTATGCATTGACTACAGGCAGTTGAACAAAGTGACCATCAAGAACAGGTATATGTTGCCAAGGATTGATGACTGGTTTGATCAGTTGAAGGGAGCAACAGTGTTCTCGAAGATTGATGTGAGATCTAGATATCACCAGTTATGATTCAAAGAGGATGACATTTACAACACATATTTTTAGACCGAGTATGGGCATTATGAGTTTGTTGTAGTTCCATTTGGTTTGACTAATGCTCCAGCTACATTTATGTTCTTGATGAATAGTGTGTTGCATCTGTATTTGGATAAGTTTTTTATTATATTCATTAATGACATATTGGTATATTCTAAAACTGAGGAATAACATGCTGAGAATTTAGCAACAGTGTTGAGGTTGTTGAGAGAGCATCAGTTGTATGCTAAGCTCAACAAGTGTAGTTTCTTTTAGACTGAGGTACATTGCTTGGGACATGTTGTTTCCAAGGAGGGCGTTGCAGTAGATCCAGAGAAGATAAGGGCCATCATGGAATGCATAGCTCCAAGGAATGTAGATGAGGTGAGATATTTCATGGGGTTAGCAAGCTATTAAGGAGGCT
This sequence comes from Pinus taeda, assembly GCA_000404065.3. Taxonomy (NCBI): domain Eukaryota; kingdom Viridiplantae; phylum Streptophyta; class Pinopsida; order Pinales; family Pinaceae; genus Pinus; species Pinus taeda. Next base: position 113,276 of record APFE031743438.1, read on the forward strand.
CATCAGGAAATTCTCACATATTTCTTATCATATTACATCATGGCAGAGGGAAGGAAATAAGTCTGAATGGACAGAGGAGTGTGAGGCTATGTTTGAGAAGCTTAAGCAATTGTTGTCACATGCACCAGTGTTAAATATTGTAAATACAAAAAAGAGTTTGCAGTATGCTCAGATGCTTGCAAGGAAGGACTTGGTGGAGTCCTCATGTAGGATGGACATGTGGTATGTTATGAGTCACAAAAATTGAATGAGCACGAGAAGAACTACCCCACACATGATCTTGAGTTTGTAGCGATTATACATGCATTAAAGATGTGGAGACACTATCCTCTAGGTAGGAGGTTGACATTGATGAGTGATCACAATGGTTTGCAGTATGTATTTGACCAACCAAATTTGAATGGTAGGCAGGTATGGTGGTTGGCTACAATCTGTGAGTTCAATTTTGAGATCAGGTACATCAAAGGAAAAGTGAACATAGTGGTAGATGATCTTATCAAGTGGATAAATGTAAATCACTTAGCAACTATGAGCTCCTATGGGATAGACTTACAAGATAGGATCTTGTAGGTAGGTCAGCAAGATGTCATGTATATGGAGATTATGCACAGGTTGCAGCAAAGTACTAGTACAGGTACATGTGGTAGTATAGGTATAAGTACAGGTGGTAGTATTGGTACATGTGCACAGGATGTGGACTATTTCCTTAAAACATATGGATTGGTTAGATCCAAAGACAAGATATATGTGCCAGATAATAGTGAGCTCAAGAAGGTGATCTAGAGAGATCTTCACATGAAACCATATTCGAGTCACCTAGTTTATCAAAAGACATTGATAGTAGTAAAGAGATTTTATTATTGGATGAATTTTAAAAGGATGTAGCATAGTTTGTGGCAAGATGTTTTTATTATCAGCATGTGAAGGCAAAGTGTAAACATCCAGGTGGACTGCTATAGCCGATTGCGATTCCAAAGTGGAAATGGGAGGTCATTCCCACGGACTTCATCACAGGTTTGTCAAGGATAGTGAGACATTATGATTCCATCATGGTTATTGTGGATAGGTTGAAAAAGGTTGCACATTTCATTCTAGTGAAGTCTACATTCTTAGCTAGTTGTGTATCACAGGTATTCATCAGAGATGTAGTCATATTTCATGGTGTTCGAAAGAAGATTGTGTCAGACAGGGATGCAAAGTTCACTTCCAAGTTTTGGAAGGAGTTGTTTGCAAGTTTGGGCACAGAGTTGGCCTTCAATACAACTTATCATCCACAAACAGATGGATAGATAGAGATGATCAATATGATATTGGAGGGCATGTTGAGGATGTATGTGATGCATCAACAATGAAAGTGTGAAGAGTATCTTCCACTGGTAGAGTTCGATTATAACAATGGGTATCAAGAGTATTTGAGGATGAGTCTGTTTGAGGCATTGTATGGATGGAGTTGTAATACTCCCATCAATTGGAGTGATCCAGTGAATAAGGTACTTATTGGACCAGATATGTTGACATACATGGAATAGAAATTGAAGTAATCAAGAAGAATCTAAAGGCAGCACAAGATAGGTAGTAGAGTTATGCAGATCAAAACAAGTTGTTCAAGGAGTTCCAAGTTGGGGAACAAGTGTATTTGCACATCAAACCAAAAAACAGTTACTTATGGATTGGATCATGTGCCCAACTGGCACCACGGTTTTGTGGACCCTTCAATATTGTTGAGAGGATTAGATCAGTAGCCTATCGACTTGCACTGCCTCCGATAGTGAAAGTCCATGATTTTTTCCATGTGTCATTTCTTAAGAAGTATGCTAAAGATGTTCATCATGTGATTGATTGGTCTATATTGCAAGTGGAACCAGATGCAAAATTCCAATTGGAGCTTGAATATATATTGCAAAAAAACGTGTTCATTCTCTCGAACCGAGCAATCGAGCAAGTTAAAGTCCAGTGGAAGCACTTTGGGCCCGATGAAGTTACATGAGAGATGGAAAATTAGATGTGGGCTATAAAATCCTTCATTTTTTGTCGGTTGAGGCAAAGCATATTTGGTATGGTGTTTTAATATATGTTTTGGCGCATGTTTTGGTGATGTTTCATATATGTACATATGTATATGGATGTAAATACCATCATGAGCTATGTTATAAAGCTCAAATAAACGATATGGGTGTCATGTCATTATGATGTTATGTTTGTTATGTTTTCATGTTGGTTTGCTTCTCAGCAATTTGATCATTGTAAATACTGCAACGAGCTAAGTTATAAATCTCCATTGGTAGCATATTTTTCTTACAATAGTTTCATAGTTATAGATGTTGTTGAACACTGAGGACGGTGTTCCCCCAATGGAGAGGGTTTTGTAACAACCCTCATGAAAATTCCATGTAATAGAAGTTAATAAAGGCAAAATAATAACCACGACTTATCTAACACTTATTCCAAATTGAATGTTGGGAAAAATCCTAGTGATTGGGATCACTTGTGATTGATTAATGGCTAAGCAAATTAGAAAAGGAAATGACTAAGGCTTTGGAAAGGAAAAATGACATTTTTGGCACATTTATTTATGAAAATAATGAAAATTAGGAGAAAAGGGAGGTGAAAGGTCATAGGTTTCATGTGAGGAGGAAATTGAAGAAAAATAATGGAAAATGAAGAAAATAGAGGCCTCATTCATAAAACGGTTTATGAGGATCAGTTGGTAACCTTTTTTCAATTTAGTGTTGGAGCTCTCCCATTATTCTCTCTCTCTCATACTCTTGGATACTTACAGTTTTCTTGGAGCACTCTTGGAGGGTGTGGCATACTTGGATTTTGGAGCAAGAAGATAAAAGAAGAGCAGGAAAGTGCAAGAGGACATCAAGATCAGTAGCTACAACAATTTTTCTTGCATGCACTGAGTTGCATGTATGTTTTCCTCCTTAGTTTTGGCATGCATGGCATATTCATGAGGTTCTTTGGTCATGGTCTATCACTGGCATGGAGGATTGCCTAGATTGACAGTGGATTGCCTAACCTTGCCATATCTTGGATAACCATGGAGATTGTGGGTTTATTTCATTGTTTTGTTTTGGTTGGTTCTCATGTTTCCTTAACTTGGGTTGAATTATTAGTTCCTAGAAGTCCTAGTTGGACAGATGCTCTAGAAGCCCTATAACAGCTTGGGTTGAGTTACTAGTCCTAGAAGCCTTTGTTGGAAAAATGCTCTGGAAGCCCTTGGTGGACTAAGGTACTAGTCCTGGAAGCCCTGGTTGGAAAAACGCTTTGGAAGCCCTTAATGGGTTGAGTTACTAGTCCTAGATGCCTTGTTTTGAACAAATGCTCTGGAGGCCATGGAAGGCTTGGTTAGAGATCAATTTGATGATGGTTTTGTGATGTCTGACCGTGAGGTGGAATCATGAGTTGAGATGGATGACCTTTGGAAGCCCTCAATGGTTTTGGATTGTTGTGTTCTATGAGATCCCACATTCATGCTTGGAATACAGCACGGGGGTGAATGGTTGAAGAGAGATTTGGCTCAGCCACTCTATGGTCAAGTGGAGCATGGAAGTCCCATCTCGGATTTGGATTTTGCATCATCAATAATAGGTTATTTCTCCTTGTATTTCTTTGAGTATTATACTGGTTTATATGTAGTTTATATGGTTATGATTTCATTTGTATTTCTATTGTTATTATGATGGTTATATATATGTTTTATGATAGTAGCTATGTAGGGCTCTCATCATGTTTTTATTTATAAATGAATTAACAATGTATCTATGACCTAATGGATGAAATGGTAGTTGATGTGTTGAGGCTTCAATGTTTCTTAGTGATTCTCAACTAAGTATGAGACCTTTGTGCTGATATATTTTATTTATGCATGTAGATTACATATTCGTGATATGTTTGATGAAATGCCTATCATAGCTAGTAGGGGTCTAATCAAGATCTTATTCAAGTAATTTATTTTGCACTTTCATTTCCTTGTTATGTTGTTGTTATGAATATTTCATTCTATTCTAGGTAGTGACCTGGGCTTTGGGCCTAAAAAATTGGCTCAAATGTTGGGGACGTTGGCATAACACTATACAAAAGAGTCCTTGGACGTTGGCTTGCAAGCTTGTGAGAGTGTCCATAGGTCAAGTGGTCCAAAATCTTAGTGGGATCTAGGGCTTGGTTGGAAGAAAGGTTGGATTGGTTCTTAAGGGTCCTAATGTTGATGTTGAATGTATATATGGTGTGTTTCCGTGAGTTCCACTTCCTTAACATGACTTAGGAGGTCGAATCATATCATAGTGGCTTTTCGTCGCATGTTTACCCCAACTAGTCGGTTGCTTGGGTAGATGTGGGAGGAGGTCGTTACATTTTGAATTCATTTTGTTCAAATAAGATTGGTTAAGACCCTTTTTCATAAACCTTAAGTGACATTGGAAATACAAAGGTGACAAGATTGAAGATCTTTCAACTTGACATATGACTTGGTTCCTAGCTTGATAAAGTTTTCCATGCATAACATACTATAATGTGAAAACTAAGTTTAAAGATCAATGACTTCTTGAATCATAGGAATGAAATCTATGCATCATCACTACAATCTTGTTTTAAGAATCCTTTGTATTACAACATGCACCTTAAAACAGAGAGATTCTCATCGTATGAAATAAAATTGTGCAAAATAGACACTAGGGCACCTTCATGAATTATACAAGCTTAGGCTTGTGGTCTCCCTGAGTGAGAAGGAGTAAATTTAGTTAAGTGTTTTCTTTAACATGATTTTGATCTGGTATCCTAGATGTACAAGACATATAGGATTGTTGAAATCACTACTTCTAGAGTGGCTAGTTGTAAGACAATGTATTTTGAAGAATCTCTTTAGTGAGTTGTGTGCCATCATATATTTTGAAGAAGCTCTTTAGTGAGTTGTGTGCCATCATACATCTATATGTTGATGTGATCCTAATATTTGGGGGAGGCCCCCAAGATCTCAAAAAAAATAAAATGTTAGAAGAAAAGAGGAGAACACATAATAAACAAAACCACAAAGATTTTTTTTACTTAAAATAGAGAATAATTGTAAAAGCTACATTGTGGTGGAAAATCTGTTCTTTTACAAAGTATGACTTGTTACTTATAACCTATTTAAGTTACAATACCACAGGTGAATTCCATGGGTGGATAAATACCATGGGTGAATGAACACCATGGGTGGATGTCACTTACAATACTATGGGTAAATTCCATGGGTGGATAAATACCATGGAAGGATGAATACCATGGGTGGATCCCACTTACAATACCACATGTAAATACCATGGGTGAATCAATGCCATGGGTGGATATCATTTACAATACCATGGGTGGATGAATACCATGGGTGGTTGCCACTTACAATACCAAGGGTAAATTCCATGGGTGGATAAATAAAATGGGTGGATGAATACCATGCGTATATGTCACTTTCCATTCAGATCATACCTCCCTCCTTAAGAAGTAATGGTCCCCATTGCATGAAGTTTCCTCCTGAGAAGTCTTTGATGAATATGAAGAGCCACTTAAGAGAAGGATTTTATGTGGTTAACCTATAACCATGATGAATGAAGATCTAAGGATAGAGGCACCTTATAATGCTCATAACCAACTATGGTACTGGAAGTATGTGGCTTATAAAATGGACTTCGATGAAGCATGGGTTTGTGGATGACCGATAAATATGACAAATGAAGATCCAAGGATATAGATACCATGTAATGCTTGTGACCAATTGTGATATTAATAGTGCGCCTAACAAATGGACTTCCATGATAAAGGTATTGTTCAGTTGACTCGTAACCTTGGGTTTGTGGGTTACCCATAACCGTGATGGTGGCTTGTTAGTGGATTCTCCTATCTAATGAGATGTTGTAAAGCCTTCTTTCACATTATAGACCTATTGTTGCAAATTTGTTGATAACGTTTTCTATAGGTGATGAAATAAAATTCTGTCAAAGATCCATTTGAGGTATCAAAGGTATATTTCCATTGATATAAGACACTTGAATTTTGATGACATGTGCAGTGAGAAAATGGTATCTGAAACTCATGGTACATGTGGTCGTGTGACGTTCCAAACATGTGTAACTTCAATTCATCATATCTCTCAAACTAGGAAACAAAATAAAATTCTGTAAAAAACCCATTTGAGCTAACAAAAAATAATTTCAAATTAACTATTTTTTACCTTCTAAAATTATTTTTGGAGGTCATGCCAGTTGCATGAAGTTGGCTGAATATTGTTACAAAACTTTGAAACTGAAATATGCCTCAAACCCTCATTCCCATGGATTTGTAACCTGCTATGATACCATTGATCTGGATCTTGTGGGAAGGCCCCCAAGATCTAAAAAAAATGAAATGCCAAAAGAAAAGAGGAGAACACACAATAAACAAAACAACACAATTTTTTTTTATTAAAATAGAGAATAATTGTAAAAGCTACATTGTGGTGGACAATCTATCATTTTACAAAATGAGACTTGTTACTTATAGTCTTTTCTAGTTACAATACCATAGGTAAATTCCATGAGTGGGTAAATACCAAGGGTAGATTTCTCTTTCCATTCGAATGACATTGGGAGGAGCACTAAGGATCTCATAGAAGGATGGTCAGGTTATTGATGTCCTCACAAAGCGTTAGGGAAGACAAAGTTCTTAGCCTTCAGAGAGTAGCATTCCTAATATGGAGGGATATTTATTGGGTTTAACATTGAGCTCTGAGAGCTTCTGGGGGCATGGGGTAGTTCTTCGAGCTATAATGGGGTACTTCTTAGAGCTATATGTGCATAATATGAGTGGTTCACCCTCCCCTGTGAGCCCAACATGTGAACCCAACCTATGAACACAGGGTGAGTGGTTCATCTCCACCTATGGAGTACATACCCTAGAATGTGAACATAGGATGAGTGGTTCACTTTCCCCTATGGAGTACACTATATGGGAACAAAGTGAGTGGTTCACGGTTCACCTTCCCCTGTTGATACCCCAACATACATCCTACCCTTGATGTCTGAGACTCTTGGGAAGTACCTCTCATCTGACAAATGAGTTTCAAAAAGTGGTTAAGATTTATTAGTACTACTGACAAACGCGTTAGTTACTATTGTATTCCCTATGACTAGGATGCATGATGTTCAACAACTTGATCACTAAGGATCAATCTTGGTTGGGTTTTATCCCTGGACACAAGGACATGCCTTTGTCATTTTTGGGGAGGATGGTAGGGCCTTGTGACCCACCCTCTTTCAATCCTTTCTTAGTGGACTATGATACCAAACCTTCAAAGTAGATGAGACAAGTTGCAGAGATGGAATATGATGGACACTATGACATGGTAGTTGATGGATGTTGACAATAAATACTAAAATTATAAATAATGAATAATTAACTAATAATTAGTGTTGAAAAGTCATGTCTTGAAGAACATGACCATTTGTGAATGGGTATCTACTTAGGTATATAATTGGGTTGCTTAGTTGTAATCAAATCATCTCATATATTCTTGTGCTTATTGTGGATATTCTATTGAAAATTATTGTCAATGATGATAAGACACTAAATAATTGTTTCGAGCATAGAACATACCATAAAAATTAACACACAGATTATCAAATTGTTTAATTTTATCATGTCTCAAATCAATTTTTAAAATATAAGAATTATGCATCTTCCTTATACTCAAAAGAGAAATGGTCAGTTTTTTTTAGTTTATCTCTCTAAATTGATATAACATTGTTACTTTACATGGACTTCCTTCTAATATCAATAACTAATCTAGAGAGAGACTATGTTTTATAATATTTTTAATTTAAAGTAACCAAATTCATAATACTTTTAATTTAAATTAACCAAATACTTATATTCATTTTTTATTTTTATTATAGTGGATATTATTTTATAATTTAGAAAATATCTTATTTATTTTTAAAAGGGACACCTGATAACTTGAGACTGAGCACTGAAGGAATTACAAATGTTCCTTATACTAGACTTTAAAATGCACCTTTTGAGACAACAATGGATGTTTACAATGTTCAAATCTAGAGAGAGTAATGAAAGATGGGGTTTGGTTCTGAGAAACGTTGGAATCTTCATCACCTCTTGGTTTCAAGATTTTGATTTGTAAAAAATGGTGCTCTCAACAATGCTAATCTGGGTGAGATTTCTAAATCCCCCCCTTCCCTTTTGGCACCACTCATTCAAAAATATGAATCTCAAAAGAATAGAGAAAGGTGTTTTTCCTTGGTCAGAATCTGTGTAGAAATAGACCATATCTTAGCTAGAATATGTGTAGAAATAGAACTCAATAAGGTCTATTTGATGGTTTCAAGTGAAACCTAAAACCATTAAAAAATACTTGGATTATGAAAACACGACATTTAGATGTTGAATATGTTATCGAACACAACATTTGTAGAATGCATGCTTGAAGGAAAAAAAAACCCCAAAAAAGAGAAAAGGGGCATTACTAGAAAAACAAAAGTATCGCAACATTTTAATCCCTACCTCACAAAAGAAGGGAAGAAGACACCACATTGAGCCCTCCAAATCAAACAGGAGGAGAATCTTTGATCCAAAACAATAACACAACCCACATGTAGAATGACACAACATCTATACTAGAACAACAAAACAATGAGGTATACCAAGAAAATGGGACAATGGGTACTTCATGTTTCCAAAAGTTCACATTCAGAGAAGGAACTCCCATAGAAAACAATAGGGAGCAAACTCTCAATGGTACTAGTAGAAAACCAACTCTAGAAAAAGAGAGGAAAAAAGAGAAGTTCACTAATTATTATCACAATTAAGTTAGCAAGCTTCTTAGTTTCTACTTTTGCACATAATTCATGAGGCTATTCTCAGCATCTATAGAATGTAATTTTATTCCTTGTTTAAAATTGAATAAGATTAAGGTTTTTTCTCTTTGGAAAATATATATTATTAATTTACATTTAATTTTTTTAAAGGTTTCCCTACTTTGTCAAATGTCTATATAGATCAAATCCTTAATGATAAAAGTTTAGACATTTTAGCTAATCATACCAGTCCCTAATCCCTAATCAGTTGATTGTATTGAGTTTAGTTAAGTTGGTAAATAATGAAAAGAGGATAAGCAGGTTGATGGGAAGGAAGGAGGATGGCACATGGTAGGCATGGAAAGAAAAGTTTCTCATCGCATCCTCCTCCTTCCCCTTACAACACCTTCACCTTCACCAACACCCACACCCACACCATTTGTGTGTATCCTCCTCCGTCCCCTCTTCCTCACGCCATTTGTGTGTAGCCTTCTTACCAACTCCATTCGTCTCATAAATGAAATAAAGAAGCGTAATTAAATAGAATCACGCACCCACTGCCTCCTACGAACTTTTATATATTATTTCAGAAATAAGGTCTCTTTGTCATCATATGAATGCCATGCAAATTTTGTGGTGTACCGAACATTGGGTGTTTGAGAGGCCTTTTAAAAGGTGTGTGTGGGTGTGATAACATTGATAGAGTGATTGATTACTACTTGCATTTGATTTTATGTGTTGATGGAGTGAGTGATTAGTAGTTAGTTACATTACATTACATTTGATTTATGTTGTTGGTTATATGAGGAGAGGATGATGAAAGATTCCCAGGGCCTGGTGACGCCGATGATAACTGGTACAGTAGTGAGCATAAGCATAGTGGGCATAGCCGCGGTGATCATATGGGGCATGGGCAGGGGTGTGAGCATAGGCACAGTGGGCATAGCCGCGGTGATCATATGGGGCATGGGCAGGGGTGTTTTAGAGACAATTAAACAACGTGGTGCATCATTAATGTTAATGAATAGAAGAAATAAGATGAAACTACCACCAGGCCCTCCAGGATGGCCCATCGTAGGCAACCTAATGCAACTGGGGCCACTTCCCCACAGAGACCTGGCTGCGCTATGCAAAAAATACGGTCCTCTGGTCTATGTTCGCCTGGGGAAGGTGGACGCCATCACCACTGACGATCCGGAGATTATACGAGAAATCCTACAGAAGCAGGATGAGGTGTTCAGTTCGAGGCCCAAGACGATGGCGGCGACTTACCTGGCCTACGGAAGCCGAGACGTGGCGTTCGCACCGCTGGGGACGCAGTGGAAACACATGAGAAGGATATGCATGGAGCATCTGCTGACAACCAGGCGATTGGACTCGTTTGTGCAGCACAGGAGAGAGGAGGCAGACTTCATGGTGCGGTGTGTACTGCGCGAGGCTCAGGCCGGTGAGGGGAAGGTCATCAATCTGCGGGATCTGTTGGGGTCGTTCTCCATGAACAATGTGACCAGGATGATTCTGGGTAAGCGTTATTTCGGTGCGGCCTCCTCTGGTCCGGGCGAGGCAGCTCAGTTCATGGATATCACACATGAACTCTTCTCGTTGTTGGGGATTATTTATTTGGGTGATTATTTGCCCTTCTGGAGGTGGATCGATCCGTCTGCTTGCGAGAATCGAATGCGTGACGTGGAGAAGAGAATGGACGCGTTTCATACCAAGATTCTGGAAGAACACCGACAACGACAACGACCACGACCGCTACATTCAGATTTTCATTTTGATTTTGATTTTGTTGACGTGTTGCTGTCGTTGCCAGGAGGAGACGGGAAGGAGAGGCTGGAGGACATAGAGATCAAGGCACTCATTCAGGTATATATATATTTATATATATATGGAGTTATCTGTCTATTATTTTTATTAGTAGGCAGTATATGTCATTAGTTTTGATTTAATCAAGTATAAAATCTATATCACAAATATTAATGTGATGTGATTGTGTTATATCCGTACATGAAAGATTAACTAACTTTGAGTGTGAGGGAGCAGGACATGATCGCAGCTGCAACGGACACGTCATCCGTGACGAATGAGTGGGCAATGGCACAAGTGATAAAGAACCCTCGCATCCAAAGAAAAGTTCAGGCAGAACTGGACAGGGTGGTGGGGCAAGAGAGAATGGTGGAAGAGGGGGACCTGAACCAACTCCATTATCTTCGGTGCGTTGTTAGAGAAACCTTCAGAATGCACCCGGCAGGACCCTTCCTCATACCACACGAATCTGTGAAGCCCACAAAGCTGGCAGGCTACGACATTCCAGAGAGATGCAGAATATTCATAAACACGTACGCCCTTGGACGTAACTCCAAATTATGGCCAGAAAGGGTTGATGAATTCTACCCAGAACGCCACATGCCAACCTCCACAGAAGATTGCCGCGTAGAAATTAGCCATGGTCCCGACTTCAAAATCCTTCCCTTCAGTGCTGGCAAGCGCAAGTGCCCCGGTGCTCCCTTGGGTACATGCTTCGTTCTGCTTGCCTTGGCTCGCCTCTTCCATTCCTTCCATTGGTATCCTGTTCCACCCACCACTGTCGATGACATCGATACTACCACTGAAGTGTATGGCATGACCATGCCCAGAGCACAGCCACTCCTTGCCATGGCTAAACCTCGACTGCCTTCTCACTTGTATACACCATAAATCTCCATTTTATCTTTACTCCCTTTCCTAAACTGCTTCACAGCCCATTAGTCACTCCACGCCAGGCATTTATTGTCTTATAAAACTTAATATTGCGATTCAATTGCTCTCCTAAGTTCTACATGCGTTTTCGATGTTATAAAACTTAATATTTGTGATTCAATTTCTGCCATGCATTTATTGTCTTCTAAAACTTAGTATTGTGATTCAATTGCTCTCCTAAGTTCTACATGCGTTTTTGTTGTTATAAAACTTAATATTTGTGATTCAATTTCTGTACAAATGGTTTATGCTTTATCACCTTCTAAATTATCCTGGTTCACTTATGGCTTTATAGTATTTTTAAGAAAAAATACGCCATAATAATGTTTATAATATTACACCATATTTGGGAACCGTGAACTTAGAGATTCCATGTTTAAATCAAATAGGAGTTAAATTTCTCTAAAATCCCATAGCAATTTATTGAAATCACAAGTTTCCATGTTTAAATCAAATAGGAGTTAAATTTCTCTAAAACTCCATAGCAATTTATTGAAATCACAAGTTTGGTGGGTAATCCGTGTAGAATCAAAGTGTCCTAAGGGTTTTTAAGGGTGATGAATCTAAATATGTAGTTAAAAACCGATTTAAATAACACAAATCAAGATATTACCTCAAATTTTTGTGCGGGATTACTAAAAGTCCAAAAAGTCTCAGTGAAGACAACTCCAATCAAATATGTAGCACTTAGAGATTCCAGGTTTAAATCACAAATATGTATCCGTATAGAAAAAATTATTTCACAATACATCATTAATATCTTTCTATTTATCTAAATGGATAAGAAATTCTCATCACTTTGTTTTGTAAATTAAATTTAAAAGATTAAAGAATCTGTTTAATGTTTTGTAAAAATAAAAAATAATAATTTAATATAATCTATAGGTAGGTAGAAGTTAATAAAATTAGGAAAAATAGTAAGATGTTAATTTGGAGGATGATTAGAAGCACTTATACAATGAATTTGAAAATGGTGTAAAAAAATGAAATGTAGGAAAATGAGTTAGTTTGCCTAAATGAATTTTTATGTTATTTATCATGCAAAATAAAATGATATGTTTTGAGGATCTAAATGATAAATATTGATACCAAAAATTATTGAATTCTAAAAACACATTGTTCTTGTGTAGTTATTTTTCCAACATATATATATATATATATATATATATATATATACAAAGTAATAATCCTTGAAGTTAGAAGGCTTTCTATTAGTGCAACCGAAAAAGAATCTTAACATTATTAAAAAAAACCTATTTATTTTTAGATTATGTCCTATTCCACACCATATAATTTTTTTAGGCTCAAAAAAGTTATAGCATTTTAAGTGGATGTATTTTAAGATTTTGATATATGTCAAAAAAAATGTTACATTAATAATGTAAATAAATAATAATTCTTTTTTTAATTATATATTTAGAATCTACAGAGTCCACTCTATACCCAAGCCATCTTGCACATAAGATTCCCACTAAACAAAAAAGCACATGCACATTTCTAGCACTAAAAAACACATCACCAAAAATGTGTTTGCATTCATAGTGCCAAAAATGTGTGCACATTTCTATTGCTAGGAGCAGGACATGTTCATTCAACTAATGACTTTAAAACATGGGAAATTTTTGAGGTGGGGTTGGGGGCGAGATGAGGAAAAGAGAGGGATGGATAAAGGGGTCAAGGGAGATAAAGATGTTATGTAGTATTCTTCTCGAATGTGTACAAAAAGAAATCACTTTAGGTTGTGGATGAAAAATAACTCTAACAATAAAAATGACTGCTAAACATTGTAGATCTACAGCAAATGATAGAAACAAAACCTCCCAAAGCATTGATCTATGCCACAGTCATAGTTAAACAACAAAATGGAATAGTAAAATAAGCACAAATAATTCCAATAATCCAATAGAGACCCGATATATAAATAATACATTTTATTAAACAATACTTGTGAAGGGAACAAATAATGTTATTAGTCCCCCTCTATGGGATAGGTTATTGGCTATCCTCAAATGTCTTCAGCTTTTGTAGAGTCTATCTCCTCTATAATGTGTAAAACCCAACAAACAAAATGTTTGAGCTTAATGAGAACTCAAATGAAAAAGAAGATGGTGTGTGACATCGATTTGTAGAGTCTCTCTCCTCTATAATGTGTAAAACCCAACAAACAAAATGTTTGAGCTTAATGAGAACTCAAATGAAAAAGAAGATGGTGTGTGACATCGATAATAACCAGAGCTGCAATAGTGACTACAACAATAAAAAAAATCAAAAGTGAAGAATGAATGGAAAACCCTTCTATTTATAAGAAAATATTAGGTTATCCTCGAATCATTATAAATAATAAAATATTATTAACCTCATTCTAGAATTAACCATTTGGAATATTTTATTATATTTGGTTATAGGGAAAAGTATTTAAACTTTTAATAAATAAACAAATGATCTATTTATTATCTCAAAAAATATGGCTAAGGAATAATAAACAAACAATGATTTATTTAAGTATTCCTAGGGGATTTAGTGAAACTTGACAAAGAATAATAACTAATTAGTTATTAATTAATTATTCCTAGATAGAAATAAGATCATTAATGATTTATCTATTTATTTGTCATAACTCGATCAAATGTGACAAGGAATATTAATTAACCAGTGGTTTAATTAATTATTCCTAGAAGATAATTAAATAAATAGTAATTTATTTAACTATTCTTCAAGAATTTAATTATAAATGGCTTAAAAAATGTGGTTTATTAAGTAATTTCTCATAGTGAAAGCAATTTTATTATGGTAAAATTGGCCCTACATGGTATACTTCGATCCATCTAGTAAATTATGTCTAGATAATCAATTTTTTGTGATAACAAAAGAGTTTAAGAAAGAGAGTAGGAAAGATAAGGGTGAGTGGTGAAGAATCAATTGGTGAGTGAGGGGGGGGGAGTGAGTAAAAGTTAAAAGTGAGAGAGATAAGGAAAGAGGGTGAGGAAGCGAGAAGGAGGTAGATATTTTTGGTTAACATAGGGATGAAGAGAGAGTCAAATTTGGAAGAGGGTTGTGGAGGGATTGAATAATAAAAAGAAAAAGAGAGACAGAGAGAGAAAAGGAGAGGGAAGGGTGTGTGTGTGTTTGTGTGAGAGAGAGTGTGAGAGTATGGAGGGGAGGAGGGGATAGAGAGAGTGGGCGGGGAAGAGAGAGGAAGAGTCAGAAATAGAGAAAAGATGTGAGAGGGGGCAGGAATGAGAGAGGGCCACAGAGTGAGGGAGGGAGAGATAGATAAGGATAAATTGAGGGATATATTATATATATATTATATATATATATATATATATATATTATATAGTATATATAAAGAGAGAGAGAGAGAGAGAGAGGGGGGGTTGTTGTGAAGTTGGGACTGAGGGAGGGAAGGAAGATGGGAGAGAAATGAAGAGAAAGAGAGGAAGTAAGGGGTCAGAGGGAGAAGGAGAAAGGGACAATGTGTGTGTGTGTGTGTGTGTGTGTGTGAGAGAGAGAGAGAGAGAGAGAGAGAGAGAGTGAATATGAGATACATATATATGGAGAGAGAGAGCTGAAGAGAGAGTGAGAGTGATGGGATGAGTAAAAGAGAAAGCGTGAGGGACCAAGGAGAGAGGAAGGGAGGAGAGAGGAGAGGAGGACATAGAGAAAGGGAGAGGAGATGGAGTGAGGGAGAGACAAACCTAAAAGGGGGTTTTTGTGAAGGAAGAATTGGGGGAGTGAGGTAGGCATAGAGAAAGAGGGGAAGTGGTAGAGAGAGTGGGGTTTTTACACAACATTTTGGCGATGTCCTTGTACTCCCTATCTACAATCCTGGAGGACATCTACAGTGTACCTTACATGATCTCCAATCATGAATAAACTCCCAGTATGTCCCTCTTCATGAGTAGAATAATTCCCTTTTGCGTCATTTCACAAGAATCTTTCTTCTATCCCAGTTTACAAGATCGACGCTACTAACCAGTTTTATCCTCACACCGATTTACAGAGGTTAAAACTAGCCCTCACACCGATTGGAGCGACTGGGCTCTTTTCCAGTCGCTCCAACCCTCTTTTGGAAGGTTTTTTAAATAAGGAGCCAAAAATTCCATGTTTAGAAGCTTCGTAATGGAAGTCTGGTAGATGGTTGGGCCAAATAGAGCCAAGCAAATCAATTTGGGCTTCTTTCCCCTATTAGGATGGAACAACCTTAAGAGATAAGACCTTCTCCCATGATGAGAGGAACCATCTCCCATCCATCCAAGCTATATAAACCTCTCTTTTCCCCAAGCAAAATCTAGTTCGAGTTTTGTAGCAAGTTTGAATAACCAGCTAATCCAGGTGGCTTCAAAGACACACAGGACAAAGAGGGCTTATGAAAGCTCAAAAATCAAAGTGATCAGAATGCTTTCGAATTAGGCTTAGAGGGTAGATCTTGTCGTCATGATCCCAATGGTGTGAATGGTTCGTAAATCCAAGCTTGTATGAGGGAGAACGAGCCAGTCAAAGTTTTGTTCAAAGTTGCACCGTGGGCTAGGTTTAAGTGTCCTACAATTTGACAGACCCCGAGGCATGAAACCTAACTCCCAAAAGTTGGTGAATTTGTTTGATCGTTAACTTTTATAATATCCCCTATATTAGACAAATTCAAAAATGTGCTTATAACAATAAAAATATAAATAAAATAATATAAATGAGGTGGTAGGCCATCGCCCCCGCCATCCCCAAACTACATTAAAAAAATAATTATTAAAAGGTTGACGGTCCATGACCCCCGCTGGCCCAACAACATCTAACCAAATCAAAGTTAAATTGGGTCGGTGGCCATTACCCCGTCGAACCCTCCCACACATCAACCATACCACATGAACATTGAACTATGTTATAAAGGGTGGGCGGGCCACCTCCGGGTGGACCCAACCCACACTCCAACACTCAAACTTACACATAGTTAATGCATGGATGGAAGAGATTGAACCCGCTCAGCCCATGTGGGCTGGCCCCATGTAATGTAATGGTCAACCCAAAACACAAACACGCCACCCTTTTAATACAATGGATAATACGTACTCTGTGAAGGTTATAGGGCAGGCCGCCCGATGCGGACCTGACCCCCCAAAAAAAATAAATGCGGCTTTAAAAAAATAAAGTGGCGTGTAAATATGGAAGGGTGGGGGTTTGACCACCCGACCTCCTCAATATAATTCAGAATCTTACTGTTGGGCCAATGGCCATTTCATTATAAACTCCGCTCGAAATTTTATAAATAAAATCATTTTTGTTAGTGCACCCAAAAAATGGGGAAGCCAAGAGCATGCATAGAAATCAAGACATAAAATTTTAATTAATTTATTTTCAGGTGAAACCATGAGCCTAGAGAAGAGGCAGGTGAAACCATGATTATGTGAAATTCTCAAGAGGGTGAAATTTTTGCAGTGTCCAAATTGGACAAATTTTATATCGATCTTACACCTCTCTGCGACACGAACCTGATGGCGCGATCAGTTTCCTGATCTGAGCATCCGATTTGTAGATGACCTAGAGGAGGGAATCTTTGAGGAATCTAGGGGGAATCTAAAAGATTCCTTAAGCCCCAGATTTCCACTTCTCAGAATTCATAAATTTGACAGTCAATTTTGCACTATTCGACGCCACAAATATGATGGTGCATTCAAATTTTCCATTTGACCATTCTATTTTTTAGCAACTTTTCAAAGTGGATTGTAGGTGTTAGCATTCAATGTACGAGCAATCATTCCATGAGATTCGACGCCGCGAGATTGATGGTATGACCAGCTTCAACAGCTTGACATCCTTTTCTTCAGATGGCCTCAAGATGTGAGGTATATGCAGTGTGTTCATGTACTTCTTTTTTCTATGCATTGTGCTGCATAGATCCATGTTTGATGTTTGATGTGGTATCTTGTTTTCTTACTTGTTTCACGATTCTTGCTTGATGTGATGTGGAATCATCTGTGGGATGTACTTGTTGTCATGATTCATCATGTTTTTTGTTTGAGATCCCTTTTTTGTTATGTTGACGGGATACTCATGTGTTGCGTGTATGTTTGCATTGAGATCCATTTTATGCCATGTTGGCAAGATTCTCATTATCATCATGCATGAGTTTAGGTCATACTTGTTATAGACATATTTGGGCACTGCAACCCCAATCATAAATGTCCATAAACTGAGGGCTCCTAAGTCCCTAAAAGTGTTGCTTCACTGCCTAAAGGAACAAGGTTAGTTGATTACGTCATCTCCCAGAAGTTCTCCACTAAAAACTGCTCAGAAATGGTCAAAACTGGACCATACTTAATACCCAGTGCAGTGGGTGCGATGCATACCACCTTCCCAGTGTAAAGGGTGCGATGCATACTGAATGGCCCCTCTGTAGGGTGCGATGGTCGGGAATGGACAAATGGTAGGAACAATTTGCGAGGTGGAAGATCATGGAATCTTCTAGAAGCTTCCCCTTTGACACTTGCCTCTCTGTTTTCGACCAGGGATGAGTAAGAGATCATCAGTCTCCAAGTGGAATCAAGAACTACCAGAGAGAGGACACTAATCAAGACCCTAGAAGATGACTCACCTCCCTACAATCATCTATATATGGATCCCTCATCACAAAGATCCAGAGGCTGGAACCTTGTATCTTGTAGAGAAGTGATGTTGGTTTTTTGGTGAAACTTCATAGTGTTGGGTGGTCTAAGATTTACTTGAGGTGAAGAAGGGCTTTCTTGCTAGAGAATGATGCTGGGTCAGAACATATGGTTGTAATCCTCTTGCTATTCTCGATCTTAATAAAGCTATTCAAGTTTTCCTCCATATTCTTGTATGTTTGTTTATATATGAATTTGTATGGTTAACACATATCTGGTCCTGTGTTATTTATGAATATAGATCTCTGTTATTCGATAGTAGTATGCTGCTTTGATTCCACAGGTTCTCTTTGAAGCTGGGTAGATGAAGAAGAAGAGGCAAAGATCTATCAGGAAAGAGAGGAATCAAGCAAGGAAACCAAGCACAAGACTAAGGTTGGTCTCCTTTGTTCCACTCTTATCTATTTTCATAAAGGAAAGCGAAAGTAGACTTTACTTGTTTGTTTCTAAGATAGCTACCAGTCTTAGTGGGAATAGCAGCTCCGAGTGGACACTATTCCCGGTAACACCCCATTGCATGGAACTCCATGTTGAGTCATTAAGTCCACTTGAGCTCCCATATCTTCATTTACTCACCACAGGCTTCGGTACAGTACAGTGGAATTCATTTCCCTTGTCTGTGTTGACACTAGTTTCTTGTTACAACGGTTTCATAGGGTCAGCCCATGTCAATTTCCAAATGATGCATGTCCTCCTTTAATGCCTCAGTGTTCAATCGATTATGTCTTTAAAGCTTTGTATTCCATTATCGGGGTATTATTACATTGAGATTTTTATTTTAAAATAACTTATAGAACATCACATTCCGATCCACCTTAGCCCCTTTTGCTTTGAGCCCTTCCCCTTTTCCATCATATGACTAGGGGATATGACCAGTGCTAAAGCCTTCATAATCATGTCCAATATACCTTTTTCTTTGTTAAATGAACTATTGGAGCTCGGTGAAATTGGCAACTTTCAAACTGAACCATCTCTGCAAAACCGCGATTGACGATCTATGATTGGGCCCACTTGGAATATCGTAATTGATGATTTCCTATTGATACACAACATGCTGCTACCGTCAATTATCGATTAGTAATCTCATCGCTGCCACATGTCGCTTCGTGAAGGGTGACACATGTCACCCATATATGCCCCCATAGGACCCTGAAAATTCCAGATCAGTATGCCATGTTTCCTCTGTACTGCCATGTCATGATGATGTCAGTTTCCTTGTGTATTTATCAGATCGAATAGTGGGCCGCCATGTGTCACTTATCATAACAAATCTTACATTTCCACACGTCTAGTTGGAGGAGAGAGAAAAGGCCCTGCCTACCCTTAGTTTTTCATTGATCTGTTGTTGAATGTTAGCTTTTCTATGCTAATTTCAACTTCAAAATTAGAAAAAAAATTCTCATCATTTGCTTCATGTACATAGGTTTCTTTATGGTGTTTGTGAGTGTAACAGGTAAATTTTTCAAGTTTTATGTCAAATTCATGAGCAAAATAGCATGTAAATAAAGAGTTGAACAACAACAAAAAAATATAAATCAAACCATCAAGATGAACACTTAACCTAGTGTTTTGATGAAGGAGTTCACCCCTCCTAGGCTACATATCCTTGGTCCAGCTTCCATGGCTTGGGCCTCTGGATTAGATCAAAATGGAAAAACTTGTTGTTTACAATGCTTTAATACTCCTAAAACCTGCTTCAATGTTCTCAAAACATCCAAATCATCTAGGAATGACTCTTTCTGAGCCAAAATTTGTCAAATTTTGCAAACGTTATGGTCCTGTTAGTTTTTCCTATGAAAACTCCACCAAAATTTTGAGAAACTTCAGTTAGCCTCGCCAAAATTGGAGCAGTGCCTGATTTCACGGGCCTGCTAAAACTACCACCAACTGTAGGTGCTTTTCCTTCCAAAATTTTTTGGCATATAAGGCACACGTGGCTAAGGGTTGGGGCTAACTTCCCGCCCCCACTGACTAGCACCCTCAGCATTTGACGCTTAACATTTAAATACCCCTTCAACCACATACATGTTAAGTGATATGGTTGCAACATAGTACTAGGCCTTGTTGCTTGTGTGGACAAGGTCGCAGATTTAACTCTGCCGACCTACATAATAACATTTTTCCACTGCATGCAACCCTGCCATGCCCTTGGGGAGGGAGACATGGTGGCCTCTGGGCTTGCCACATCACCTTCTCATTGGTCCTCTGGTGGCCAATAAAAAAAAGCCAACACATCAAACTATCAACCAATCATAAAGTGCCACTTGGCATGACCTCATTCACTGTTGACCAAACTTTGAACTGCACAATCACCTGCCATGTCAGCAATACGGACTGCTGACTGGGCAGTGACTATAATTTTTTTTTTTCAAAATTCTTTTGTTTGGCAAAGTGGACAGAAGTCTCTATCTTTCTCATACAAGCTCCATTTTGAGTGAAATGAGTTGAGATGGTATTGTATAACCGAGACAAACGTGGTGGTTTGATTTTTGAGTCATTTTGAGCACTTTGATTTTTCAGCTAAATATTGATCACCTGATCATTCCTCCCCACTGGAAGCTTTTTGGACCCCAAAATATACTATCAATTATTGAGCGAGCAAGGGTACAACTCCCTCACCTTCTCAATCTTCATCCATTTGACCTTAGAAGGATTTTTTCCCTTGAGTCCCACTCGAAGGTATTCGACATTCCATCTCTTTGAAGTTTTGGTTCTTCTGTCAAGTATGAGATCTTGCTGAAGTTCATCAAGATATTCTGGCGAGAAATCATCTATTAATAGTAGCTGAACATTATCTCCTTGGTCATCAAGCAAAGGAGGCTCAAACAATCTCAAATTATCAACATTAACAACATAGTGTATTTGCATATAAGGAGGGAAATTTAGCTTAAATGCATTGTTGCCAATCTTTTCCAGAATTTTAAAAGGACCATAATAGATTGGCTTCAGATTTTTACCTTCCCCTTGAAGTCTCTCTTTGCTAATAGATAACCAAACTTCATCACCAACTTGGAATTTATGATCGACACATTGTTTGTCATGCCTTGCCTTGTTGTTGCTTTGACTCTCTTCAAGCTATTCTTGCACTGTGTGATGTATCAACTGAATTTTCTCAATGAACTTCCTTGCCTTATCTATGTCGTTATTGACATCAATAGAAACATCTTTCTCAAATATGAAGTCCAATGGTGATCTTGGCAAGTACCCAAAACATGCCTCAAGTGGCAATGTGTTTGTGGAAGAATGATTTCCCTATTGTATGCATGTTGTATGTAATGCAACTGTTCATCCCACAACTTCGAATGTTTGCTACAATATCCTCTAAGAAGATGAATGATTGTCTTGTTGACCACCTTGGTTTGTCCATCTATTTGCGGATGAAAGGTTTTACTCTTCTTCAACTTACTTTCCATCATGTCCCACAAATTTGACCAAAAATTCCCAACAAATCGAGAATCTCGATCACTTACAATGGAAGTAGGAAGACCAAAATGAACCCAAACATTTTGAAATAAAAGATGAGTTGTTTCTTAGCTATAATTTTCTTTTTACATGGCATTAGAATACACATCTTGTTGAAGCTATCTACAACTACATACAAGTAATCATGACCTTTCCTTGACAATGGAAGACCTCCTACAAAATCCATTGAGATACTCTCCCTTGGACGTGAAGGTACTGGAAGTGGAGTGTTCAATCCTAGTTTCCTATTGCTAGCCTTACTTATTGCACACAAGGAAAATGGTCTAATGAAATGAGATAAACTATGAAACATGCGTGGCCAATAACAATACCTTTAAAGATTCCCTGTTGTCTTGCCTACACCAAAATGTCCAGCAATCAATGAAGTGTATGCCTCCCTTATGATATTGTTTCTTTCTCCCTGTGGAATACATAACTTTCCCAAGTGATACAATAAACTATTATGCACATGGTAATATAACTCTTCAATTTGGTTTCCTTGCCTCAATCTTTCATACATATCTTGAAAGTAATTATCATATGCATATTTCTCAATGTAACTTTCATGTAAAATAGAATTTTGCTTGAGTATAATAGATGAATTTACAATAGGCCTAGAAAGCGTATCAGCTACCTTATTGTAGATTCCCTTTTTTTACTTGATAACCAAATGGAACTCTTGTAGAAAACCCATCCATCTGAAGTGTCATGATTTCTGCAACTTTGTTTGTGACTGTAAGTACTGCAATGGTTGATGGTCAATATGGATAATGGTATCCTTCCCCATCAAGTAATGTTTCCATTTTTTAACACTTTGTTCCAATGCATAAAGTTCTTTGTCATAAGTGGGATAGTTAGTCACAACACCATTAAAAATTTCAGAATGAAATCAAATGGGCTTACCATGCTGCATGAGAACTACTCCCATGGCATAATCACTAGCATCTATTTGAATCTCAAATGGTTGTCTAAGATCCAGAAGAGCCAATACTGGTGTTGAATTGATCTTTTGTTTTAATGCATAAAATTATTTTCATTGCACATCTCCCCAATGGAAGACTTTCTTGGCACTAGTCAATGCATGTAGTGGAGTTGCAATGGAAGAAAAATTAGCAAT
Source organism: Pinus taeda (assembly GCA_000404065.3). Classification (NCBI taxonomy): domain Eukaryota; kingdom Viridiplantae; phylum Streptophyta; class Pinopsida; order Pinales; family Pinaceae; genus Pinus; species Pinus taeda. Next base: position 136,075 of record APFE031743438.1, read on the forward strand.
GAATTTCCTCCAATATTGTGTTGCCCCTAGAAAGCTTCTTACCTCTGTAACTATATTGGGCTTGGGCCAATTCACAATGACCTCAACCTTAGAGGGGTCTATCTTCACCTCACCTCCTCCAACAATGTGTCCCAAATACACTAAAGAAGTCTTGCCAAATTTGCATTTTGACATCTTTAAAAATAATTATTCTTTTCTCAAGACATCAAGTACTTTGTTCACATGCATGACATGTTCATCTCTGGATTTGCTGGATATGAGAATATCATCTAAGTAAACAATTGACAAATCATCTAGAAATGGTCCCAATACATCATTCATAACTCTCATGAAAGTAGCTGGAGCATTTGCAAGACCGAAATGTCCTCTTCAGCTATTCTAACTTGATGATAACCACTTCGTAAGTCTAACTTAGTGAAATACTTTGCATACCTAAATTTATCAATCAAATCATAAATTCTTGGGAGTGGAAAATGATTCTTTACCATTATCTTATTCAATGCATGAAAATCCACACACATGCACCAAGTCCCGTCCTTCTTTGGCACCAAGACAATTGGTGAACCACATGGTGAAGTGGATGGGCGTATGATACCTTTGTTCAACAATTCTTGAATTTTCTTCTTGATTTCCATTCTCTCCATGATCTACATGCGATACATGCCAATGTTTGGAATTGGAACATCCTACTACAGTTGTATCTCGTGTTGAATTCTGCTCTTGCGAGGTAACCCCTTTGGTTCTAGAAACATCTCGACATGCTTTCTTACCACATCAAAAAAAATCATATTTTAACTTATCATCAAAACCTTAAAAAGCTTCATAATCCATATCATTCTTTTTCTTGATCATGAGAAGCACAAATTTTTTACTTTCATTTACTAGCCTCTTCATCTGCCCTTGATTAACCAGAGAAATGTTTAACTTTTTGCGATGGGCTCTCACAATATGCTCCACTCCATCCTTGAGCAATTGATATTTCTTCTCATGGTGATAAAATACCACTTTCCTGTCACACAAATATAGGCTTCGCAAATGAATTCTAGAGATGTCAAGTGGAACCACATCTAACTCAACTTCATCAATAGAATTTGCAGTAATGGCAAACTTGAATAAGCATTTCCTTGTAACCTCTAAATTTGCATTATTGACTATACAACCCAAAGGATATGGCTTATGATGAGGTACAGTTTCAAGGTTAAGCTTTTTGACCAAGTTTTTGAAATTAATTTCGCTTGTGACCCACTATCAAATAATGCATCAATCTTTGTATGGTTTGAGATTACCCTTACATGGAACAACTCTATCCTTGATTCTTCATTTGGAGTGTTGTTGTGACTATGTGAGGAACTAGTGCTTGCTATAGCTTCCTTTCCATTTGTGACCATGGATGTATTCTTGGTATCATCACGAGAATCAGATCCAAGATCATGTTGTGTGGTAGCAGTTGTCTTTTGTTTCTCCTTATTGTTTGGTTTCTTAGGCCTTAGTTCCGGAAGTAGTTTCCAACAGTGGGTTTCATCATGCCCCTCTTTGGAACAATTTTTGAATATATTTTTCTCCCCTTCTTTCTTTACACTTACATTCTTATTTCTTGTCCATTTTCCACCCTTCTCTTTCTCCTTACGCTTGAATGGATTCTTCTTGCTACCCTCTTCCTGAATGTTATTTCCTCTTGCTTCAAGGTGTGTGGCTTGCACACATACCTTATCTAAATTGATTGGATTGAACATAAGGATAGTGTTTTCTAAGTAGGAATGTAAACCCCCAATGTATTTCAATATAGTATCTTGGGAATTCATGTTTACCCCTAACAACAAAGCCCTTTTCCTAAACTCCTGGGTATAGTATTGAACTATTTAGCCCTTGAGTTGCCTAAAGTTTTGCGAAATCATAATGGTTTTTTGCATGTAGGTTAAAGGATAAAAATGTATTTTAATTGAAGAAACAAATTCAACCCAAAAAATGGATATCTTAAGAAGAATACCTATTGGTGCATCCCCTGGTGATGGACTCACTTGGTAGTCTGAAACGTTGGGTTCACTAAAACTCTATAACAGGTCTTTCCTCCTATCTAGAAAAAATGGATATCTTACCATTAATTCACATTTCATCTTGAGTCTTTGCTTCCCACCAGACTAGTGCTACTCCTTCTAGCCTCATTGAAGCCAACTGGATCTTTATGTCATCTTCTTGAAGGTTCTTAATTCTACAATAAACCTCCAATTGTCGAATCCAATTTTCTAACTTCACTACATTTACCTCACCATTGTACATGGGAAGTTGAAACTTAATGTCCAATGTAAGTAAGGGACATATTTCTTTTGGGGTTTATGAATGAGTATGAATAGTTTTGGTGGTGGAAGTGGAAGATGATGTTGTTGGTGATTATGAGGAAGATGATGAAGATGGTGGAGATGGAGGAGGCTTTCCTCCATTACCCTTTGTATCCTTCTTTTCATATTTTTTATCTTCTGAGTTTCCCTCTCCATGTGGAGACTTAGAACTCTCTTGATCCTGATCTAGGTAGATGTTGGTGGCCACCCACCTATCCCATTTGGACCCCCACAACTGTGTCTTTCAGTTTTTCATTTTCCTTAATTGTAGCACAACTTACTATTTTTAGTAGTGTTTTCGGGTCCTGAACTTCCAGAGCTATTTCAAGGCCCTAAATGACGTTTTTTGGGAAATCTGGGGGCAACATGGCTCTAATGTTGCCCTTCCTAAAGTGGTAGTGCTTGGATATATCTTTCTAATGAGCTATTGTATGCGGCAAACGGAGATCGTATGCCAAAGTTACGACCCCCGGAAGTTGATGTACCAATTTACCTAAACTGGGCCCACAGTTTGGCGTTTCATCTTCTAGGGTTAGGTTTTGGAATGGTAAGGGTTTTCCATTGTTTCTCAAAAATAAATAGGCCTTCGAGCCTCATTGTAACATAGTTCAGAGGCATGTAGCGACCACATCCCTTCTCAGAGATAAGCTACTATTGCCCTAGCTGGTTTATTTCCATTTCTGTTTGTAAGCATATTTCAGTATTTTACATTAATGAAATGAAGTATTATTTTCGTTGCATCTCTGTGTTTATGGTTATCTCTATAATTTGTTACATTCCTATTTAAGTCCGGATCAGTGGTATTAGAGCGGTCTGCTTTTTCTCTATTTTTCTTTGCATGTCCTGAACGAGGTCGAGATATAAGGAATTAGGGCTTGAACTGGTCGAACCTTTGCAAGACCAGCATCGCAAATCCCGGTGGCCTCCCTTGGCGGATGAGAAGAAATATGAGGGGGCAGGAGATCCTATCAAAATCTTGCTCGAAGAAGCCCTCGAGTGACAATGAAACACGATGATGGACAACTTTGCCCAGATCCTTCAGCGGCTACCCAAAAGTGACGCATCGGCTTCCAGGAGCGACTCTGGAAACGACACACCCTTTAAGGTACAAGCTAATTTTAAAATCCCCATATTTGAGGGTCAGATAGATGCAGATGCCGTAGATAAATGGTTAAATCTGCTAGAGGGTTATTTTTCTGTTCATGAATTTTCGAGTCCGGAAAAGATTATTTTCAACCACACCCACTTGGAATGACTTCTGGGATGCCATCAACGAGCAGTACTACCCTATCAAAAGCTATGAGGAAAAATACATCAAATGGACCACACTGTGGCAGGGACGAGACCAAGATGTGCCGGAATTCACAAACATTTTTCATACTCTTCGCACACAGTTGGGTATCAAAGATTCTGAGCTGCATCTGGTACTCAAATACCATGGCTGCCTACACAAATACATCCAGGAAGAGATGAGTTCTTGAACATCTGGCTCACGTGGCGGCCAGCGAGGCCATTACCGATATGCTGTCAAAATCGAAGAAAAAGTTCAAAAGAGGAAGCGAGACTTTGGATCTGTAAATGCGCGGAGAGCCAAAGGCAAGCCCGAAGGTGTGGATGACCCAAGACAACCCATCGAAGCCACAAGAAAAGAAAAACACCACAAAGTCGAAGAAGGACATAGGAAAGTGGTGTGAGTTCCACAAGAGTCCCACTCATAACACAAGTGAGTGTCGGACCAAGCAGTTGCTGGTGGCTGAGTTGAAGGCTTCCGAACCAGATGCATGTTCCAACCCTGAGCCAGAACCTGACAAGGGGAATGGCAAAGGGAAGTTGATCATTGATGCAGCTCCTAGTGCCACTGTTGCCACCGCCAAGATCCAAAAAAATGAGCCCAAAGACCCAGAGGAGGGGGAACATCTTTTCCACTCACAAATGTGGGTGAAGGGTTCACCGCTGCAATTCATTGTCAATAGTGGCAGCCAAAAGAACCTCGTTTCAGCAGAGGTCGTGAAGCAGTTGGGCCTACTGACTACACCAAACCCACAGCTGTATACTATCAGGTGGCTTCATGAAGGACGAGATCTAAAAGTTCGCCAATAGTGCCACCTTCCCTACAGCATCAAGCCCTTCACAGACGAGGTATTGTGTGATATTACACCTCTGGATGTTTGTGATGTACTATTAGGCCAGCCATACTTGTGGAGGCAACATGCTGTGTATGAGTCAAGGCCTCGTGTTGTCATTATTTCTTTGGATAATTCATTATACAGGATACCGGAGGTAGCCCCACCTACCGCCACCTCTTTGATCACTGCCAAGAAAGGCGACAAGCTCATCTCCCAGACTAGGAAATTCATTTTCTGTCTAGTTCGCTCCCAAAGTAAGGGGAAGATCATTGCTACATCCATGACCCCCGCAAAGGGTTCCTCCACGCGACAGCAGCCGCAAAGGGATACGGTCATGACAGAACACGAGAACAACTTCTCCTCACCCACAGGGGTACCACACAAGTTTCAGGTGGGCAACAAATTTTGGTTACATCTATAGAGAAAACGCCTTACCAGAACCCATCAGAAACTTAGACCACTCCGACATGGTCCTTTCACCAGTACCAAGGCTATGGGCAACAATGCTGTGAAGCACAACATTCCTCCGTTCCTTAGATTTCACCAAGTGTTCAATGTGGACCGTCGTCGACCACACTTCCCACCATTTTTGGACACATCAGAGATTGCAGAACAACTCACCAGAGAGCCAGCTCAATAGAAGCTTCCGCATCTCAGGGAGGAACTCAATGCAATGGGGACCATTACTTCCTAAGGGGGGAGGAATGATCCAGGTAGATGTTGGTGGCCACCCACCTATCCCATTTGGACCCCCACAACTGTGTCTTTCAGTTTTTTAGTTTCCTTAATTGTAGCACAACTTACTATTTTTAGCAATTTTTCAGGTCCTGAACTTC
>APFE031743445.1:1015-42753 GCA_000404065.3 Pinus taeda
CTTTTCACCAATCAAAACTGAATCAAAATAAACACTTCTCTGACGACTGTACCCAGATCATAATAACAGTAATCACACCCCACTTCTGAACCCATAACACTGTAGCAATAAACATAAGCATATAGAACATAAATCAAGAGATGTACGCTACTTCACTATTCATAAACCTGCGTACAGATCTATAAATTCATTCTTTCAAACATTCAGATATTAGTTAACCCAGATTATCAGATTTATAGATCAAGCGTGCGCCACATATCACAGATCAAAATCATGTAGAGATACCACTATTCCAGCCTTAAGATTTTGACCCATCAATAGAACTTATCCTTTTCCTTATGCTCAGATCTGCACCATAACCCAATCACAGTATTCCAAATCTAGCAATTTATTAGATATTCAATAATTCAAAAGATGCCTTGCTAAATAATCTCCTTCCTCTTTTATAGCCTTAGGCCTTTCACAATACCATGGACCAAAAACCATAACAATTCAATACCATGGACCCAATACTTGGGATCAACACTTTTGGATGCAATACCATGGACCAAAACCATAGGATCAAAAACTGTCAGACTAATACCATGAACCAACCATAAGATTTCCCATGTGTGTGCACTTTACTCTGCATGAAAGTGCGTGAACTTTTCTCTTCATGAAAGGAACTTTTCTCTGCGTGAAAGGAACTTTTCTCTGCATGAAAGTGCGTGAACTTTTCTCTGCATGAAAGGAACTTTTCTCTACATGAAAGTGCGTGAACTTTTCTCTTCATGCAAGGAAATTTTTCTACATGAAAGTGCGTGAACTTTTCTCTGCGTGAAATTCCGTGAACCAGAAAATAACTTTGTTGCACTATAATTTATCATCTGAGATGAGTGGGTTGCCATCAAGTACAACATATGTATCATAATGCCACTTGGAATATGAATCCAAGGGTCACACAAATGTACTATAAATGTATATCGTGTCAATAATAATGCATTTAATGTTTTATCCTTCATTGTTGGTCTTAGCCATAGTATTGTTAATAGGATGTGTTTATGGCTAAGGGAAATTAGCAAAGACAACGTCTAAGGCATTAAAATGGCATTTTTGGCACATTTTACGAAAATAAAAGAAAATAGGAGAAAATGAAGGTGAAAGGTCACAGGTTGCATGTGAGGAGGAAATTGAAGGAAAATAATGGAAAATGAATAAAATATAGGCCTCATTGATAAAAAGGCTTTTGAGGATCAATTTTTAACCTTTTTTAGATCATTTTTGGAGCTCTCTTAGTACTCTCTCTCTCTCTCTCTCTCTCTCTCTCTCTCTCTCTCTCTTAGACACTTAGAGTTTTGTTGGATCACTTTAGATTTGGAGCAATGAAGGAAAAGAAAAAAGCAAAGGAAAGGAAGGAAAGCAAAGATCAAACAAGGAAGAGCGGAATCAAGCAACTTCAATAGGAATACTTGTAGGTAACATATTGCATGTGTGATTTCCTATTTGGTTTTTACATGCATGGATTTTCATGTTGGTTTATGGCTCTCTTGTTGTCAATGGCATGGTTTTGTTGAGTTATGACAGTGGTTTTCAAACTTGCATTTCCTTTTTCCGGATAGTCATGATATGATGGGATTGATTTCTCGGTTTTGAGATTTGGAATTTTCGGATGGTTTCAGAATCTAGGGTGGAGGTGGTCTTAAGAAAATCCCAAAGGCCTAGGAATCCCTTAACTAGTTTGGCAGGATACATGGTAAATCTTGAGGGTGGAGTCTTAGTTTAGGGCCTAGTGATCCGATGTGGATTGCAGTAAAGCTTTAGAAACTAGTGCCTCGGTTTAGGGCCTACTGATCTGGTGTGAATTGTGGTAAATCCTAAGAGCCAAGGAGATGGAAGATTCCTCAAGGATAGTGATGGAGTCCGAAGGCATTCCTAGCTCAGTTTTGTTTTGTGATCTTGGTGCCAATTTTGGCGAGATCGTAGTTTAGTGAGGGTGGAGGTGGTTTAACATCTGGATTCCCTTGGATGTTTTTGGATTGGTTTATCCATGAGATCCCACATTCATTCTTGGAATATGGCATGGGGGTGACTGGCTGAAAGAGGGATTTGGTTTAGCCATGTCTACGGTTGGGTGGTATGTGGAAGTCCCGAACCTGTTTGACTTTGGCTATGTTTAATCAAAGCTAAGTTCTCTTTATTCTCTACTTGTTACTATGTGGCTTTAATGGTTTTTATATCTTGTCTTTGAGGTTTCTGTGAGTCTCATTATTATGTATATTATCTTCTAGATACATCGCATTAGGTTTCTTTTTGATCAACATTTCGAACCAGCAATGGAGGTTTTTATATCATTGTTATTTTCATGGTTTAATGTTGGTTATAAGCATGGTTATATGATTGGTTATTGTCATGGTTATTTCATGTATTTACTTGTAACTGAAAGGATAATGGATGAGAGACCTAATTGATGTCAAAATAGTTAAAGGGAGAGGGTGGTGATCCTCCTTATCAAGTCTCATAAGAGTTATTAGTATTTTATGCCCTGTCTTGTATTCATTTCCTATAGATTGCATTGATGCCAAGTGTTTGAAAGAATGTCAATCCTGGTTGGGGATGACCAGGCCTAGTCTTGGAGTCAGTTTTTTATTTGTAATTCTTGTGGTCATGTAAGTTATGAATTTCAAAAGTGTCATTGATTTTTGGGCAGTGACTTGAGCTATGGGCCTAAAAAAGTGTCTCAAATCATGGAGACACAGGGAAATCACTGGGTAGAAAACTCCTTATATGCATGCACACCCATGTTGTGGGAGTGTCTGGAGCCTCCTTGATGCATTCTTGTCCATATCAAGGGAGCATCCAGGGATTTATTGGTCTAAAAACTTAGTGGGACCCAAGGGTGCGTTACAAAAGTGGTTGGGATGGTTCTTGGGAGTCTTGTTGCTAATGTGAAAGGTCTGTATGGTGTGTTTTCGTTGATTTCACTTCCTTAAGATGACTTAAGAGGTTGAATCATATCATAGTAACTTCTCGTCACATGTTTACCTCAGTTGGTTGATTACTTAGGTATATGTGGGAGGAGGGTGTTCTAGAGTGGTATCAGAGCATGGTTCACCCATCAAACTGGATGGGTTTTGTGTTGGTCATGCATTGATGTCAGTTTCATATTTGTTTCTTGTGTTGTAAGACCATGTGATTATTTCATATGCATGGTGTTAGTGATGGTTGTAGTGATGTCGCCATGTGAAAGAGGATATTGTTGGTATGAAGTGTGTCATCATGACTATGTGATTGGTTATGCATTGTTATGCATGTCAGTGCTTACGTGACGTCAAGTGTACAATGATGTGGTGGTAGTTGTCATGCATGAGGTCATGGTATGTGTAGTTGATGTGGCCATGCATTGATGACTGGACTCTCGCTAGAACGATAGTTATATGATTATGTGTTATATTTCTATATGTTATCATGATTATGTTATACATGTATTACATTGATTTGTTGATCTCGCAGACGAGGTATCCTCCCAGAATTATGCTAAGGTACATTGGTTTATTGTGATTTGGTTTAGCTGACATGATATACCTTGCTGGAAGAATATCAAAGATGACTAGCAAGATGATAGACTATAGTTTCCAAGACTCTCCTTATGGATCAGATAAGTAGTGTGGTGTTGGGCACTCTTCGAATTTGGCAGACACACTGAGAAGTTTAAAGGCATAGATAAGTAGTTTTTAGGCATACAATGACATAATCATATAGGCTCAAGAGAAACAAGTAGAGGTAAATGCAGTGATACTTTAGAGTTTTTCAGATTTGCAGCGACAAAGACCCCTTTGATTCAGCCATGAGCAGGAGGAAAAAACTAATATGGCATATGGAAATAGGTCACCTAGTGGGTACAAGTTAGATAGAGATGACACGATCAAAGATGGCATGTCCTTGGATACTCCATATAGGAAAGGTGATAGACACAAGTATTATTCTAGTTCTAGTTCTGATAGGAATTATGATTGGCATCATTATCATCCTTATAGGAGGAGTGACAAGGGGTATTTTTTGGATGAGTTCAAGAAATCAAAGCCACCTACATTTGGTGGAGAGGTGAAGAAATCATAGGATGCAGAGGCATGGTTGCTTAGTATGAGGAAGTTCTTCAGATTGCACGATTATTCAGAAAACATGAAAGTAAAGATAGCCACTTTTAGTCTGAAAGGGAAAGTAGATATTTGGTGGCAGGATGTGAAGAATGTTAAAGGTATTCATGAAGATGACTTAACTTTCAATGATTTTGAGAGGCTCTTCAAGAAGAATTATTTGTTGGAAAGGTACTTTGATGATAGAGCTAAGGAGTTTTATGAGTTACAAATGGGTTCCATGACAGATGATGAGTATACTAGTAGGTTCTTGGAGATGTTGAAATATGTTCCTTACCTCAAGGAGGATAAGGTCCAGGTTCAAAGATTCATCATTAGACTTCCAGTAGCATACAAAGACCAGATTGAGTTCGATGAGCCTATATCATTGGAGGAGGCCATCCGAAAGATGAAACATTGTTATGAGCAGTCGAAGCGCAAAGTTGAGCATAAGCGTGACTTGAAAGGAAATGAGAAATTTAAAGGAAAATGGCCACCAAAGCGAGGAAGACCTCAAGATGCAGGGGAGAAATAAAATTTAGTTCCTTACAAGAAATTCAATACACTTGAGAAGGGACATGAAGAGAAGCAGACTAGAGGCAATGGTAGAGCACTGTTGCAGTGTTGGATATGTGGCAAGGATCATCGTAAGAGGGATTGCCCACAGTATCAAGGTGGTAGAACCTAGATCTATAATTGCTAGGAGGCGCATACAGTTGGTGATGTTGGTCATAAAATTCCTCGGATCTATGCGGCCATGGATAACAGGTAGGTGGATCATCAGGCATCTATCATTTATATGGATGTTAAGCTTTGTGATCAAGTTGTTTCTATTTTAATTGATTTTGGATCTAATTATACTTATATTATTCCTGACTTGGTGGATAATTATGGCCTGAGAAAAGAAGTGCATGCAGAATATTGGTTGGTACAGTTGGCTACAGGTACAAAGAAGAGAGTTCACCATTGGGTAAGAGCTTGTGCATTTGGGTTATAAGGTATGTCTACAACAACACATTTGAATGTACTTCCATTGGGATCATATAACATGATTTTGGGTATGGATTGGTTGTGCCTTTAGAGGACCAAAGTGGATAGTTTGACAAGGCCATTGAGTTCTTGGGTGATAATGGGGAAAAGAGAATTATGCAGGGAAAGAAGAAGCCTACATCAGTGAGGATGGTTACTGTTATGCAAGCTAAGCGTAGTTGCATAAAAGGTTGTGTGATCTTTGCAGTGCATATATCTAGTAATAAGGGTAAAGATGTTGAGGATGCAGAAATATTCAAGAGGTACCCTATATCGTAGTAGTATCAGGATGTGTTTCCAGCAAAGGTTCCAGAGTTACCTCCTCACAATGAAGTAGAGTTCTCTATTGAGTTGGTGTTTGCGGTAGCACCAGCATTGAAGGCACCTTACAGGATGAGTACCCCAGAGCTAGTAGAGTTGAAATTGCAGTTAAAGGAGATGCTTGACAAGGGATACATTAGGCCAAGGTATCACCTTGGGGTGAAACAATATTGTTCGTAAAGAAGAAAGATGGTACTCTTAGATTGTGCATTGATTCAGGCAACTAAACAAGGTAATGATCAATAAAATGTACCAATTGATGAGGATTGATGATTTGTTTGATCAGTTGAAGGGAGAAACAATTTCTCTAAGATCGACCTGAGATTAGGATACCATCAGGTATGCATCAAGGAAGAGGATATCTACAAGACTGCCTTCAGGACCAGGTATGGGCATTATGAGTTTATTGTAGTTCTATCTGGTTTGACTAATGCCCCAACTAAATTTATGTGTTTGATGAATAGTGTGTTGCATCCTTATTTGGACAAGTTTGTTAGTGTATTCATTGATGACATCTTGATATACTCCAAGAATGAAGAAAAGCACACCGAGCATTTAGAAATAGTGTTGAGATTTCTAAGAGAACATCAGTTGTATGCCAAGGTTAGCAAGTGCATCTTCTTTCAGATAGAGGTGCATTACTTGGGACACATTGTTTCCAAGGAGAGCATAACAGTAGATCCAGAAAAGATAAGGGCCATCATGGAGTGGGAAGCTCCTAAGAATGTGGGTGAGGTGAGATCATTCATGGGACTCGCAAGTTACTACAGGAGGTTCATCAGGAACTTCAAACACATTGCATATCCTATGACATCCTCGCAGAGGAAAGGTATGCAGTTCGAATGGATAGAAGAATGTGCAGCTAGTTTTGAGCAGCGAAAGTAGTTGTTGACCAATGCTCTAGTCCTTAAGATTGTGGATCTGGATAAAGAGTTTGTAGTGTGTACAAATGCATGTAAAATATGACTTAGTGGATTCCTTATGCAGGAGGGACATGTAGTGTGCTATGAGTCCACAAAGTTGAATGAGCACGAGCAGAACTATGTGACACATGATATTGAGTTGGAAACTATTATTCACACCTTGAAGATGTGGGGGCACTATCTTCTTGGAAAGATATTTGTATTGATGAATGATCATAGTGGGTTGAGATACTTGTTTGATCAACCGAATCTAAATTCTAAGAAAGATAGATGGTTGGCTTCCCTTAGTGAGTTTGACTTCGAGATTAGATATATTAAGGGAAAGGAGGACCGGGTTGCAGATGATCTTAGTAGGAAGGTACAAGTGAATCATATAGAAACTATGAGCTCTTATGGGACATAGTTATAAGATAGGATCTTACAGGAAGGAAAACAGGATGATAGGTACATGGAGATCATGCACATTTTACAAAAGAGTATAGGTATAGGTACATGTACAGGTGATCAAGATGCAGACTATCGTCTCACGACAAATGGTTTAGTGAGATTCAAGGATAAGATCTATGCATTGGATTGTAGTGAACTCAAGAAGCTTATCTTGAGGGAGTTTCATGTCAAGCCATACTCAAGTCACCCAGGATATTAGAAGACATTGATGGTGTTGAAGAAGTTCTAGTATTGGCTGAATCTAAAGAAGGTGGTGGCAGATTTCATGGCTAGATGTTTGGATTGTTAGCAAGTAAAGGTAGAGAGTAAGCATCTAGGTGGTCTACTACAAACTATTCCAATTCAAAAATGGAAATGGGAGGTCATTTCCATGGATTTCATTATATGTATTCCAAGGATAGTGAGACAACATGATTCTATTACGTTCGTGGTCAACGGGTTGAGCAAGGTAGCTCACTTCATTCCAATGAAGACTACATACTCATATAGTGAAGTGGCACATGTTTTCATCAGGGAGATTGTGGGATTACATGGTGTTCTGTAGAATATTGTGTTAGATAGGGATGTGAAGTTTACTTCCAAGTTTTGGAAGGATCTATTTGTAGGTTTGGGCACAAAGTTGGCCTTCAATACAACTTATCATCCATGGAAAAATGGATAGACAAAGAGGGTCAATAGGATCTTGGGGGATAGCAGTTGAGGATGTACGTGATGCACTAGCAAAAAAGATGGGAGGAATATCTTTCATTGGTTTAGTTTGCATACAACAACAGTTATCAGGAGTCATTCAGGAGGAGTCCTTTTGAGGCATTGTGTGGGCAGAGTTGTAATACTCCCATCAGCTAGCGTGATCCAGTGAACAGGGTGCTTATTGGACCGGATATGTTGGTAGACATGGAACAAGAAATGCAGGTTATTAAGAAGAATCTAAAGGTATCACATGATAGACAAAAGATTTATGTGGACCAGCAAAGGGCATTCAAGGAGTTTCAGGTTGGAGAGCATGTGTATTTTTGCATCAAGCCTAAGAAGATCTCTTTGAGGATTAGATCATGAGCCAAGTTGGAACTGCGGTATTATGGGCCTTTTGAGATCCTTGAGAGGATTGGACCAGTGGCCTATCGACTTGAACTACCTCCAATAGTGAAATTGCATGATGTTTTCCATGATTCAATGCTTAAGAGGTATATAAAGGTTGTTGATCGTGTTATTGATTGGTCTGTATTTTAGGTGGAGCAAGAAGGAGAATTCCAGCTGGATCCTCAGTGCATATTGCAATGAAAAAAGCTCATGCTCAGGAACAAAGCTATACAACAAGTTAAAGTGTAGTGGAAGCACTTTGGTCTTGAAGAACCTACATGGGAGATGACGGATCGGATGCGGGCCATATATCCTTCTTTATTTGTCAGTGGAGGCAAAGCAATTTTGGTATTATGTTTGGTATATGCTTGGCATAGGTTTTGTTGATTTTTTGGTATGTGTACATATGTATATGGATGTAAGTACCACCACGAGCTAAGTTATAAATCTCCAATAAGTGGTATGGTTGTTATCTTGTCATGTTGTCACAATGTTTTTCTTTTGAGCAGGTCATTCATTGTAACTAATGCAACGAGCTAAGTTATAAAGCTCCATGGGTAGTATGTTTGATTTTCAATGGCTTTGCTGACGTCTTAGTGTGGTTTAAAACAAAGGATGGTGTTCCCCAAGGGGGAGGGGTCTGTAACAGCCCCTGGTTAAAAGTTCATGTAATAAAAGTTAATAAAGGAAAAATAAGACCACAGTTAAGGGACACTTATTCCAAGCTGAATGTTGGGCAAAGATATCCTAGTGGGCATCACTGGATGTGTTTATGGCTAAGGGAAATTGGAAAAGGAAATGGCTAAGGCATTAAAATGACATTTTTGGCACATTTATTTATGAAAATAAAGGAAAATAGGAGAAAATGAAGGTGAAAGGTCACAAGTTGCATGTGAGGAGGAAATTGAAGGAAAATAATGGAAAATGAAGAAGATAGAGGCCTCATTGATAAAAAGGTTTCTGAGGATCAATTTGTAACCTTTTGTCAATTCAATTTCGAAACTCTCTCATTATTCTCTCTCTCTCTCTCTCTCTCTCTCTCTCTCTCTCTCTCTCACTCTTGGACACTTAGAGTTTTCTTGGAGAACTCTAGCTTTGGAGCAAGGAAGGAAACATCAAGCAAAGGAAAGGAAGGAAAGCAAAGATAAAGAAAGGAAGAGCAAGATCAAGTAGCTTCAATAGGAATACTTGTAGGTAACATATTGCATGTGTGATTTCCTAGCTAGTTTTGACATGTGTGGCTTTGCACGTTGGTATATGGTTCTATTTTTATCGGTGGCATGGTTTTGTCAAGTTATGATAGTGGTTTTTAGCCTTGCCTTGCATTTTTCCTGATAGCCATGGTATGATGGGATTGTTTTCTCAGTTTTGAGCTTTGGAATTGCTGGATGGTTTGGTAATTTGGGGCAGAGGTGGTCTTAGGAAAATCCTAAAGGCCTAGGATTCCCTTCACTGATTTGGTGGGATACATAGTAAAGCCTAAGGGTGGAGTCTTGGTTTAGGGCCTAGTGATTTGGTGTGGATTGTGTTAAAGCTTGAGAGACTGGTGCCTTGGTTTAGGGCCTAGTGACCTGGTGTAGATTGCAATAAATCCCGAGAGATAAGAAGATGAAAAATTCCTCAAGGATAGTGATGGGGTTTAGAGGCATTCCTAGCTCAGTTTGGTTTTGTGATCTTGGTGGCAATTTTGGTGAGATCACAGTTTGGTGAGGGTGGAGGTGGTTTAACATCTAGATTCCCATGGTTTTCTTTGGATTGGTTTATCCATGAGATCCCACATTCATGCTTGGAATATCACACGAGGGTGACTAGCTGAAAGAGATATTTGGTTCAGCCATGTTTACGGTTGGGAGGTACGTGGAAGTCCTGAACCTGGTCGTATTTGCCTATGTTTAATAAAATCTAAGTTCTATTGATTTTATACTTGTTACTATGCGGACTTAATTGAAGTTATCTTATTATTATTTTCATGGTTTAATGTTGGTTATAATCATGGTTATTATCGTGGTTATTGTCATGGTTATTTCATGTACTTACTTGTAACTGAAAGGATAATAGGTGCAAGACATAATTGATGTCAAAAGAGTTAAAGGTAGAGGGTGGTGATCCTTTTTGTCAAGTCTCATATGAGTTATTAGTCTTTTATGATCTGCCTTGTATTCATTTCCTATAGATTGCATTAATGACAAGTGTTTGACGGAATGTCAGTCCTGGTTGGGGATGGTCAGGCCTAGTCCTGGAGTCAGTTTTTTATTTCTAATTCTTTTGGTCATGTAATTTATGAACTCTAAAAGTGTCATTGAGTTCTGGGAAATGACCTGGGCTCTAGGCATGAAAAAGTGGCTAAAATCTTGGAGACAAAGGAACAACACTGGGTGGAAAATTCCCTAGACGCATGCACACCCATGTTGTGGGAACGTATGGAGCCATGCTTGTCCATATCAAGGGAGTGTCTGGGGGTTTATTAGTCTAAAATCTCAGTGGGACCCAGGGGTTAGTTACCTAAGTGGTTCGGATGGTTCCTCAAAGTCATGTTGCTGATATGGAAGGTCTATATGGTGTGTTTTCATCAATTCCACTTCCTTAAGGTGACTTAGGAAGTTGAATCATATCATAGTAACTTCTCCTCACATGTTTACCCCCGTTGGTTAGTTACTTGGGTAGATGTGGGAGGAGGGTGTTACAAAAGAAACCTTGAGAAACCCAAGTAAAGATTAATCAACCATATTTGGTTGTTAGAAAATTTCAAAAATAACACACGAACACAAGAATAAGTAACTTCAAAAAAGTATATATTACTTTGGTAATAATAAGGATAAGAAATCGTTAAGACAAAACCATACTCAAATTCTGCTACAAGAGATTAATCTTATTCTTAAACTTATTAGTACTATATAATGGTAAAATAATAAAAAACAAAAGAAAAAACCTTTATAAATTCTCATGATAGAAACAAGTTGTATCCAAGAAAAAACACAAGCAAACCTTGTTCTATGGCTAGTGATTGTTCAAGTTGAAGATCAGTAACAAGTGAAAATGGTAATATGCATATAATTTTGTAAGAGTTTTGATACATGTGTATCTAATGATCATTACTCCCTATTCCTTTTTTTAAAATACAACTAGCATGGATCCATCTTAACCCTAGATCTACCAAGCGTCGAGAGGGATCAAATCTCTTGAGGTGCAAACCTATTTTTTTAGTGAAAAACTTGAGGAAAGGTTTGCACCTCGATAGATTTGATCCCTCTAAGTGCTTAATAGGTCTAGGCTTAAGATGAATCCAGGATGGTTATATAATACTATATAACATCTATATTTGTATTTATGTGTCGCTTTCTTATTCCCTCTCTATCTCACCCCCCAAACATGCACACTCTCTCTCCATATCTATCTATATCTCTCTCCCTCTCTCTCTATTTCCCTTCTCTCCCTCTCTCTTTGTCCTTCTCTCTCTCTCTCTCTCTCTCCCTTTTCTCTCTCTCTCTATTTCTCCCTCTCTCTCTCTTCCCTCCCTCTCTCTTCATCCTTCTTTCTCTTGAGTCATGTCTCTCTTCCTCTCTCTCCCTTTCTCTCTCCCCCGCTCTCTCTCTCTCTCTCTCTCTCTCTATTACCTCCAAATTTATCATTATCTCCCTCCCTCTCTCCTTTCTATCTCTCCCCTCCATTTGTGTGTCTCCCTCTCTCTCTCTTCCTCTTCTCTCCATATCTCTCTCTTCTCCTCTTCTTTCTTTTCCCTCCTCTCTTCTATCCCTCACTCTCTCTCCACCTCTCCCTTGTCACTCCCACTCTCTCTCCACCTCTATTTGTATATGTCTTTGTTATTTTCTCCCTCTCTCCGCCTCCAACACCATCTCTCTCTCTCTCTCTACTGTCGATCTCTATCACTATCTATCTCTCCCCCCTCTCCCCGCCTACCCCCCGCCCCCTTCTTTCTCTTAAATTTGATCACATTGTATTGTGTTTAAGAAAGTATCTAAATTAAAAAAATGCAATTGGTTGTAAAATATTAAACATATATCTTGGATCAATCATGTCAAAGAAAATACAATAATGGAAAACTTTAAAGAATTATGCACTATCTTTCATCTATTATTGTTTGTCACTTTGTTTGCTCCTGCCGCTTGGATCCTTAGTTAAGATGGATCTATGCTAGTTCTTAATAATAATATTATAGTATATAAATT
The DNA here is from genome assembly GCA_000404065.3 of Pinus taeda. Classification (NCBI taxonomy): domain Eukaryota; kingdom Viridiplantae; phylum Streptophyta; class Pinopsida; order Pinales; family Pinaceae; genus Pinus; species Pinus taeda. The sequence goes on from APFE031743445.1 coordinate 13,115, forward strand.
CCACATTTATATATATAAAAATAATCTCATTTTAATTTTAGTAAAACCTTGATTTAATTTCTATGAGAATATTTAGATATAGAGGGTTTAATACATATACAAAAGTAATTATAATTTTTTTCCTTTTATGTTTAATTAAATAATATATAAAAATCAAATTAAAGTAAAATATTTATAAAATGTTTTGATTGTGAAATAAGTTATGGTTTTTGGGCATGTGATATTGATAAGTCATGGTATTCGCCCATGGTATTGTAACAAAGTCTATTTACAAGTTAATATTGCCCATGGTAAAGTGGGGGTGAATATCCATGGTTAAGAATTTTGTCATATTGTTATAAAATATTTTGATTGTGAGATAATTTATGTTTTCTTGGACATGTGGTATTGATAAGCCATGGTATTGGCCCATGGTATTGTAACAAATCTTATTTACAAGTTAATAATATCCATGGTAAAGTGGGGTGAATATCCATGGTTAAGAATATTGTCATATTGTTATAAAATATTTTAATTGTGAAAAAAGTTATGATTTTTGGACATGTAGTATTGATAAGCCATGATATTTGCACATAAGATTATAACAAAAACTCATCTTTTATATTACGTTAACTTTTAAAAATATGAAACCTACTACTTATCCATGACTTACCCGTGACTTACCCTTCATAAGGAGCCTATAAACATGCTTGTGCGTCTCTGTGATCATCTTAATGAATAATTAAAATTATGAAATCTCTTTTTTTTTTTAAACTTTGAAGAGAATTGAAACTTATATTATTGGAAGGAAAGAAATCGTCTTCCCTCCACAGAGTACATACAAAACCATCATTTCATCTATATAGCTTTTCCCACCCAAAAAGTATTTATTATCATCGATGGTATGATTTTATGCAATCAAAATGGTGTTTGTAAGAAAAATCCTCTCGCAAATCTGATTGGAAGATTAAGACTACCCTTGTATCGTACCGTTGGAGATAATTTAGTTTTATTTGATCATGATATAGAGAGGTATGCTCCTAGGTTCTTCACAATACCTCTTTCTTAACCTCTCAATCAAACCCTTTTTATAGGTAAATTAACTTCGACAATTTTTACTTGAGAATCACACTATTTGCCTTTACCATTAATCATGTTGGGAAGGACTATAAAATATTTGATCACTAATATACATGCATGGCATCTCTATGGGCATTTCATAGATCATTTTAACAAATTAGGGAATTTGACCAAGATTATTATTCGTATTTACTATCAATCACGTGGGAAGGACTATAAAATATTTTATCAATAATATATATGTATCTCATCTTTGTAGGCATTTTAGAGATTATTTCAACACACCGGGGAATTCCATCAAACAATCTTTCAACCAATTCACTGAGGGAATGGATAGAACACAAATAGCTAAATTCTTATTATCAAATATGTGCTAAAGTGATCATATGTTATCTTTCCTATGCTCAATTATTATTTAGTTCAAGTGAACAGTGACTGAAATGTTGGGTATCTTATTCAATTTTAGTGAGCAATACATATTAAATATGGATCAAGAGTAAGTCCATGGAGACATCATGGAGACATCATAATATGAAGAGGACCTTATTTCTAAAATAAAATCGATGTGCTAATCGAAATCATGCTTTTTATCAATAGAGTTGCTTTGAGGTATTACTAATAATCAAATGTGGTGCATGTATATGTATTATTTCATTCCTTTGTGCTATCACTAATTAGTGAATCTGATGCATGTATATGTATTTTCTAGTGGACATGCACACCAAATTTGTGCACCATCATGAGTTATATTATACTTTTGTATGCAAGATTAACACTCCCACACTAATTTTCATTGTTCATGCATCATTATCATCAACCCTATGGCAGGAATATTTCAATACGAATTACTATGTTAGTAGGCATCCTTGGAAACTTTGTGCAAGGATTCAATGCTATGGAAAAATAAAGATCAAAATTTATTACGAAGGCAAAAATTAAAATATAAGTTTCTCATAATTTTAGTGTGTTCCTTAAACTACAACATTCACAAACTACTCCCATTCACAAATGAGAATGGGAGACATTCTTCACTCAATTTTGATGAGAGTCACAATTGCATTACTAAAATGGAACTAATAAAGAAAAAAGTATTATTTATAGAAAATACAACATGCTTAGACACCATCGAATTTACATTCCGCACCACAGAATTTACAATCCATCATGTTCGAGAAAAATGTCATTTGGGGAAAAAAAGCTACAAAAACATATATAGTAGGTCCATCAGATCCACATGTTTGCACAAAAACATATATAATAGGTCCATCAGATACCATTGTTTGCACATAAGTAAATTTAGTAACGTTATTAAAAAAAAATCTTATGTGAGTCTCAAAAATTCCCCCATTCTACAAGTCTTTGGCCAGATGAAAAATTTTAAGTAACAAGAATTTTGCAATGCAATTCAAAATCTTTATTATGGATGTAGATGAAGTTGTTGATTGACTTGTATATGAAGCATTTAACCACCAAGCACAATTCCAAACTCATATTTTTTCTCAAGATTTGGGTCCCAAACTCTAGTAAATCTATAATTGTTCTTTATCCCAACGTTTTTTCCATGTCCATCCCCATTTCTCATCTTCCAAGTCACTAGAAAACTTCTGTTACTCTATTTCATATGGGAAGAATATGAAACATTGGTTGAGTTTGTATACAAGAACGATTATCAGGAGTCATTGGGGATGGGTCCTTTCAAGGCACTGTATGGGTGGAGTTGTAATACTCCCATCAGCTGGAGTGATCCAGTGAACATGGCACTTATTGGACCAAATATGTTGGGAGACATGGAAAAAGAAATGCAGGTTATAAAGAAGAATCTAAAGGAAGCACATGATAGAAAAAATATTTATGTGGACCAACACAAGGTATTCAAGGAGTTTCAGGTTGGGGAGCATGTGTATTTGCGCATCAAGCCCAAGAATATCTCTTTGAGGATTGGATCATGTGCCAAGTTGGAACCACGGTATTGTGGGCCTCTTGAGATCCCTGAGAGAATTGGACCAATGGTCTATCGACTTGCACTGCCTCCAACAGTCAAAGTCCATGATGTTTTCCATGTTTCATTGCTTAAGAGGTATATAAAGGAGTTTGATCATGTTATTCATTGGTCTGTATTGAAGGTGGAGCAAGAAGGAGAATTCTAGCCAGAGCCTCAGTGCATATTGCAGGGGAAGAAACTCATGCTCAGGAGTAGAGCCATAGAGAAAGGTAAAGTGCAGTGGAGGCACTTTGGGCCCAAAGAAGCTACATGGGAGATGGTGGATCAGATGCAGGCCATGTATCCTTCTTTGTTTGTCAGTGGAGGCAAAGCAGATTTGGTATGATGTTTGGTATATGTTTGGAATATGTTTTGCTGATGTTTTGGTATATGTACATATGTATATGAATGTAAGTACCTCCACGAGATAAGTTATAAAGATCCAATAAGTGGTATGGTTTTTATCTTGTCATGTTGTCATGATGTTTTGCTTTTGAGCAGGCCAGACTTTGTAAATACTGTAAGGAGCTAAGTTGTAAAGCTCCATGGGCAGTATGTTTGTTTTTAGTGGCTTTGTTGAAGTCTTGGTGTGGTTTAACACCAAGGATGGTGTTCCCCAAGGGCGAGAGGTCTGTAACAACCCCTGGTTAAAAGTTCATGTAATAAAAGTTAATAATGGAAAAATAAGACCATGGTTAAGGGACACTTATTCCAAGTTGAATGTTGGGCAGAGATATCCTAGTGGGAATCACTATATGTGTTTATGGATAAGGGAAATTGGAAAAGGCAGTGGATAAGGCATTAAAATGGCATTTTTGGCATATTTATTTATGAAAATAAAGGAAAGTAAAAGAAAAGGAAGGTGAAAGGTCACAAGTTTCATGTGGGGAGGAAATTGAAGGAAGATAATGGAAAATGAATAAATTAAAGGCCTCATTGATAAAAAGGCTTATGAGGATCAGTTTGTAACCTTTTTCCAGTTTAGTTTTGGAGCTCTCTCATTATTCTCTCTCTCTCTCACTTTTGGACACTTAGATTTTCTTGGAGCACTCTAGCTTTGGAGCAAGGAAGGAAAAAGCAAGCAAAGGAAAGGAAGGAAAGAAAAGATCAAGAAAGGATGAGTAGGATCAAGTATTTTCAGTAGGAATACTTTGCAAGTAACACATTGCATGTGTGATTTCATAGCTGGTTTTGACATGATAGCTTGCGGTCCGGTGTGGATTGCGGTAAAGCCTAAGAAACTGGTGCCTTGGTCTAGGGCCTAGTGATTCATTGTAGATTGGGGTAAAACCTGAGAGACAAGGAGATGAAAAATTCCTCAAGGATAGTGATGGAGTTTAGAGGCATTCCTATCTTGGTTTGGTTTTGTGATCTCGGTGTCAGGTTTGGTGAGCTCACGATTTGGTGGGGGTGTGTTAAAGACATATTTGGGCACTGCAACCCAAATCACATATGTCAATAAACTAAGGGCTCTTAAACCCCTAAAAGTGTTGTTTCATACCCTAAAGGATCATGGTCAACTGATTACATCATTTCCTAGAAGTTCCACTTGAAAAACCACTCAGAACTGGCCAAAACGGACCCATACAGACTGCTCCATGGTTAGGGGGTGATGCATACTGGCTGCTACACTGGCCAGGTGCAATGCATATTGAAAGAGCCTTCTGTGGGATGCGATGGGTGAGAGTAGACAAATGGCAGAGATAGTTTGCTAAGTGGAAACCCAGAGAATCTTCTAGAAACTTCTCATATGACACTTGCCTCTCTGAATTCACCCAGGGATGAGTAAGAGATCATGAAATCTCTAAGTGGAACCAAGAACAATCAATGAAATGACACTAATCAAAAACCTAGAAGTTGACTTACCCCTTTGCAAATATCTATAAATGGATTCCTCATTTTAGAGATCTAGAGGCTGGAATTTTGTAATTTGTAAGGAAATGCTATGGGTTTCTCTTTGAGACATTGTATTGTTGGGTGATCTTGCTTTTCATGAGGTGAAGAGGGCTTTCATGTTGGGAGGATGATGCTAGATCAGACAACTGGGTTGTAATCCTCTCTTCTACTTCTACTATCAATAAAGTTATTTGAGTTTTCCTCCATATACTTGCGTACTTGTGAATCTTGTGTTTGTGAATGCAATTGTATGGTTAATGTACTTCTAATTCTGCATTGTTTATGGTATTATAGATCTCTATGCTTTGATGGTGTTTTGTTGCTTTGTCTCTACAAGTGTTCTTTAAAGCGGGACAAGTGAGAGAGGAGTGACAAGCTCTATCAAAGGAGAGAGGAAACAAGCAAAGAGCCAAATGAAAGATTAAGGTTGGTGCTCTCTGCTTCTCTCTTATCTATCATACATAAAGGAAAACACAAGTTACTTTGATTTTTTTGTTTCTAAGATAGCTACTTGTCTTAGTGGGGCTAGCAAATCAAATAGACACTAGTTTTCTCAGAAACAAAATGGTGACTCCGCTGAGGAGCGAATAGTTTGTTTGTTTGTCACTGTTGTTTTCTTTATAAACTACAAACAGAGCCTGAAGTTAAGCTAACTAGCCTTCGAACTGCTTTTGCTATGTAACTACAAAGTAGATCAATGCTACTTCAGTCAATCTTCGGGTTGGTTTATGAACTGAACATCTGACTTGCAAACATCCTAAGTGCCCTTGTGGTAGCTCAATAACCTCATAAGATCATACCCCTATACTTTGTGTTTACTGTCTATCATAGCTCAGCCTAAATCACTGAACTTAGCTGCAAATTTTGAGCAAAAACCAAGTTCAGTTTTGTTCCCTGGTCCATCACACTGCCTGTAACTAGCAGCCTCGATGCATTGCACCTCCCGTATGTTGTAGGTGAGATGCATCCCTGTTTCCCTTAAGGACAGGTGCGATGATTGAAAGATATTGTTTCTCTCTCTAGAATTTGGTTTTTTCTTCCTTGTTTTTAGCTCTATTCAGTAGTTTTACTGCTTATGATCAGTATATCATTGCTGAAACCTTATTCCTTTATGTTATTTAGCCTCCATTGATCAAGAATTGTGAATGTTTTTTATGTATTTTTCATCATTTACAGTCCTACTTTGTCAAGAGTAGCTTAATCGAACTATCATCATTTGATTCAAAAGTGTCGTAGCTGTCGTTTTGAGTCAAGAAGAAGAGTGCCGTAAAGTCTTCCTCTTCTAGATAGTTGATTGTACTTTCGTCGTTGTATTTGATTTGAATTGTTAATATTTGAAGTGTCGAAAGTAGTTTCCATTCAAAATCGAAAGTGTCATTTTATTCTTCCTTTCATTTTGAAAAGAAATTGTTGAAGTGTCGCTTTGAAGAAAATAGTTTAGATTTGTACTTAGTTTTCCTTTTTGGCATTCTCACATTAAGGAAGCGGAAAAACAAATACATGCATGTGCATTTGCATTTAGACTGCATGTGGAAAATGATTTATGAAAAGTGCATTTAGTGTGTGCTCTCTACTCTCTGTTAAAAGAATCGCACTCTTCTTTCCTTAGTATCTAGGATTTTCATTGCTAAAAGAAAACAAACAATTGTTTATCATTTTAGATTGCATATTTAGGAATTTTACATCTACATCACGCAGTGAACCTTGAAAGACAAACTTCTAAGAAGATCAACTCTAAAATAAACCTTAATGAACATAAAAACGCTTTGGAACCTAATGCACAACATTTAGAAGTCTAGGCTAGAGACATATTCTGGCATCGTAAAACCTGGTAACTATCATTTTCATCGAAGGTTGGGTGATTACTCCTCTTTGATACAACAAGTGTCAGTACGGACTTGTACTCCCCATACTGTTGAGTATATATTGGGAGACCACAATGGGCTGATATCCTTTATCCTTAGGGAGTCGTGTCTATTGCCCTATCGATCGCAATACACTAAACATAACATTTGGGAAGATTGACTGCCGTACGTAAAGTCCTTAGTAATTTCTCTTTAATTTACCACCAAGGTTTATATTGGATTTTTGCGATTGGTTTGGTAATCCCTCTATCTAGACTTCCAAAGTAGTCACTTTCATTCCTTTTGTTAGCGCTTGAAATTTCACCTCAGGCTGAAAAAGGCAAACCTCAAGGCAACATCAAACCATTTAGCCTCGTAGCTAGCCCTACGGGGTAGGAGAAGGCTCTCTCCGGTCAATCTCAGTAAAATATTCAATAGATGAGATGACCAATAGGGTAACACTGATTTTAGGCTAGTAAACTGATCAAAAGGGTTGATTTGGGTTTTTTAGGGTTTTTTGGTGGCAAATTGAGGAGAGGGCAATCTTGGGTGCGGGGATGGGACATAGTTTCTGCAGGGGGTTCCTTGGGGCGAGGTAAGAGACAGTGTTGATGCCTTTAACTAAAGTGGATGGTCAGGAATGAAAGAAAGAGAGCTAAAGAGAGCAAACAATAACTTTGAATTCTCTTTAGACAGTAGAAAACATTGAAATTAAACAAACTTAAAAGCAGAGCATGGCAAGCATGAATTCTTACTTTAACACTTCATTTGTTTAAAGTGCAGAAGTAAAGAAAGGAAATGAATCACATAAAAAAGCTTACAAGAACATTGAAAAACACACCATCAACACATGAGTCCACAAGAACCCCAAAGAGGACTGCAAAACCCTGGTCTTCCTTAGCCAAAAATTGCAGAGATACAGTGAAATAATACAATGATAGCTTCTCCCTCAAGAGTCCAACCATGAAAATGAGCAAGAAAGTCCATAATATAGATCATCTAACCTCTTTCCCTGCCTACATGGGTCGAGCTCACTATCCTAGGAGCTGTTTCAACCACTTCTAAACTAAGCACTACAAACTAGGCATTCAAAACAACTTGCCTCTATAAACTTGGAAACCAATTCATTCATTTAATTTTTACCCTTTTCATGAATGAATCTTCTAGAAGAGTTACATAAGGGTAAAAGTGTCTAAAAAGTACCATAACTACATCAAAGAGAATCATCATTCACCTCAAAAAGTCAAACTGAGTCAAATCTGCATTTTTTGGGCTGTACAGTGCATTTCTGGACAATTCTGCCTGACGGGTCACGCCCCCCTGCCTGACGGGTCGCGCCCCTTTGGAGCCATGTTTGGGGCACTTGCAGGTGGCCAAATTGAGAAAAACTGGGCTTGTTGGAAAGGTCTGTGAGTCTACTTTCCAACCCAACTAGAATTTGTGAATTTGGAGTTCATTTGCCTTGTCAAAAATCAATTCCCCCAAGACAGTTTTCTGAAATTCAAAAAAGTGGCAGAAAGTCAAATTTTGCATGTTTTTTGACTTTCTGGAGACCCAAAACTTCACCAAATCTCTAGTCCATTGATGAACATGTGTAACTTTGCATGAAAAATCTGGAAATGCTGAGTTTTTGCAAAATGGAGTTGCCGGGATGAAGGGTCTCACGGGGGGTGAGACCCATTAATGGGAAAAACCTGTGTTTGGCACAAAAAATTCACAAATGACAAAATTTTCTCCAAATTTCTTGAAATCTGGGCTGGGAGTCCCCAATCAAGTACCATGCTCAGTCAAAGAGGCTTTGGCCAAAATTTGGAGTGGATCGGGCGTTTTCCTTTGTTTTTGTGCTTTGGCCAACCGTCCTTGGAGCACCTTCGTTCTCGCCGGTATTTTTGACATTTCTTTAAAAGCATGACACCTGTGCAAAAAGTGAAGGAGGTTTTTCTTCCTTGGCATGTTGTGGACAAAAACCTCTCTCAGTTTTGAAAAAATCATCTTTGATTGCTCAAAACACCATTTGAGTGAAACTTATCCCGATGTGTGAAACAAGGAATTTTGTCGAAATGAAGCGAAATGAAGGGGATAAGGGGCTTCTAAATTCTTGGGGAAATTTTTGGAAGTAGGGAGGGATGTTAGGAAGCAGGGGAAAGTAGAATCTCAGAGATTGAGTGAGGGGAAGGGGTCCAAAAGGGCAAAACACAGACCCAACCTAGAAAATTGTGAGGTTGTAGCTAGAAACTAGGGTTTGTGCGAAAATGAGGAATTTGGGGAATCTCAGTGATGGGAAGCATTTGGTAAGGTACTTTAAGGATAGGGGAGGTGTATGAACATCAGGAAACAAGTTTTGCCTGATTACCGCCGGTGCTTCACTGGAGGTTCGGCGCACTGAAGCATGAGCAGGTGGTAAAAACTATAGACACTGAGATGATAATGACACTAGAATGATGATAGAACCTCAGATGAAATATGACATAGATTGGCATGGGAACTTTGAAAAGAGTGAGAGAAACCGCTAGACCCTAATGCTAGTGACAAATTTCGCTTGAAGACTCACTGAAAGGACAAAATTGACCTGACACTTCAAAATCACTTTGTAAGAGCATATTGATCACTGGAGAGGAAGGCTGAAAGACTGACATGAACATTATATGATATGTATATGTATATGTAATGTATATGATATGTATATGTATATGATATGTATAATGTGGTATATATATAATTATAGTATATATAATAATATATAAATAATATATATATGTATTATGTAAATGTAGTCATGTATGTATGTAGTATGTATGTTGTAATGTATGTATCTATATATATAATATAATATATATAATATCAGATATATATAATATAATATATATATATATATATATATATATTAAAGCATCATAGTCATAACAATGAAGACTACTTTATCATTACATATGAACATGAAATCAAACATTCATCAAGAGAATTTGATATAGCTTGATTTCATGATCTAATAATTATGATGATGCATGAAAATATTATGATAGACTAGTTGATGTCTTGATTAATGTTGATTGAAGTGGCTTCCTATTCAGAGGAAGAAACTCTTCATAAGATCCCAACACCTATTATTATTTGCAGAAAATTAATAGAATACACTTGAATATTGAAGGAATGATCCTAGACATGAATAACCATCGATTGATGTTGTCGTAGAGGTTTTCCTAAGTTCTGATCTAAGCATAGAAGGTTTCTCCTAGTCCAAGCCCCAACCGTTGGGAGAAAGGCTTAAGGGTGCAGTTACAGGCCTATCAGCCACACAGAAGAAGGCCTAAGGGTGCGGTTGAGCCCGAACGATGCTAAAACTAAATCCTTATGCATGAAACTAGAAACACAATAGGAGTATGATAGTCCTACAGATATGGAGTTGATAATATAGAGTTCTATGAGCAAGGAAGTTTGAATGTTTGACTTATTACAAAGAATGTGAATTTCTTACCTAATTTTGTGTTTGCAGGGAACTAGAATATGCATATCAGTATGTTATCATTGGAACTATATATGACAGTATTTGGTAATAGTTGCAACTATTTGACAAAATTTGGCTTATTAGCTTGACTTAATATAGTTTAGTAGTATTCAAATTTTGATATGATGCTTGAAAAATCATATATATAATATAATATATATATATATATATATATATATATATAATATATATATATATTTTGGTTTATGGATTGATTGAATTCATAGTAATAACAAGTTAGGGTTTTTATCAGATTCGGTACTTGGCAATGGTAATTTTCCTTGATGTGGCAGGATAGTATGGGCATAGTGACTAATATTTGTATTCAATATTAATTTTACATTGCCATTGACCCATTGGTTGAAGCATAAATAATTGTGACTCAATATGCAGTAATCTCACAATGAATGGATGAAACTTATAAGACTTATCCTTGATGTATAATGACAAAAATGATTCATATTATGGTCATGAGGATGGTTTGATAATGTTTGGCTTGATATCATTTGGTAAAAGATAGTTGTTGACATGACAATAGATAAGGTTGTAACCTAGTGTTGGGTGTAGTATAGGGCATATTAATGGACAAACATTTAATTGTCAGTCCGAGAGTTTGTGAACTTCGAGGCACAACACTAGAAATGCCAAGAGAGAGCTCCCAACAAAATATAAATCAAACCCTAGTCTAACTTGCGCATCAATCTCAAGAAAATAAATTTAATCCTGCACTTCAAAGAAAACTTTGAGAAATCATGAACACTAATCCTGACAGTTGAAAATAAACTTCATTCAAATCATTTGGAAAATGAAAGGCAAACCTAAATTGTTAACAATTTTCAAAAGAAACTTTGACCATTGGCAAAAGGTAAATTCTAATTATTGTTTAACTGGAGACTAAGCGATGCCTACCAATTCAAACTAAGAATCATAAGAAAATGGAAGACTGTAAATGATGAAGGAAATAAAAACTCAAGATTAATTCAAACCATTCTTTGTGCAAAGAAAATTAAAACAAGTCTACCCTAATTCTGCCTCATCTATCTCTATGTAACAAAATACTTTTAAGAAATTAAAACATGAAAGCATCATGCAACCTTGGAAAATATATTTACTATGTAAACAAATTTATGAAATAAATTGCTCGAATATAAATGTTCTCACCTTCTTTGTCACTCTGTAACAAAAATAAATCCTTCTTTGGAAACTGACCAGAAGTCTGATGGCAACTACAGTGTGGGAGAAACATTATCGATCTCAAACATGACGTAGTTTCCATTTATCAACGCAGGTTTTCCAACATGCAGGAATCACGATTTGGATGGATAATAACAAAAATATACATATGCGACCTCTGCTCCTGATGAATATGCAACCTCTCTAAACAAAGTTATTTAAAATTCAATTAATACAAGAAAGATCTCAATAGGCTACGATCTCGCCATATCCATACACCTCTACTCTAAATCATAATCATTCAAATTGTTAAGTTGAAATCGATCTCTTATTATGGAGCACAAAACTACAAGATTTTGTTGGATTGAAACCAATTTAAAAGAGTGGAAATGCACAATCAAATCCTATAGAGGCAGAGTCTCAAAGCATAAGTTGACACTGTGAATACAAAACACTAGGAGAGACATACGCATGAAATCGACAGAGGTGACACGCAATATAATCTAGTATTCGATGTAAAGAAATATTTTTAATTTACAAGAACAATTTTCCAATATCGTATTAAATGCAGCAAGTAAAATGACATCGACTTTTAAAAAAAGGGAAAGAGACTATCAAAAATTAAATATTATGATACGATCATATACACACTTCTCAAACAGTAAATGACGAATTAAACACACTTCACTCAACACATCGCAATCCAAACTAATCCTAAATAATTTAGAGTGGTTTCGAGTTGGTCTAGCGGCCAACCCAACCAACCCACATCCTCTGTCAATGATCTATTTTACATAGAGATTATAAACATGAAATGTTCAACCAAATTGAAAGGAACCTGACATGAAGTGGTTCAATTAATCTTAAAAGAGCGGGATTTACATGGTGCAGGAAAAGATCAGACTCCAGCAAAAATAAGGAGCAATCCACAAATCGACTATACTTGTGTAATACTACATTGGGACCATCTCCTCCCCCCTCTTGGCTCCAAGCCATATTCTAATTTATATAGATGTTTAAATTAAAAATTGGGCTATTAACAAGCCAATCAAATATAGAAGGAACAAATTACAAATCATAACAGTTTTCCGTGGATAAAATTTGGATTTAATTCTGTTGCAACTAAATTCCAAATAGAGGAGTTGAATCTAGTACATGAGGGATTGTTTTGGTAAATGGCTCCTCTTTTATCAGTCTACGATTCATGGTGAAAACTAAGTGCGATATTGACCAACAAGTGTTTCCCAAAATATCCTCAAATTGATATTCAAACTGTCAAGTAAGTAATGTCCTCCAAATTTTACTAATTGAGGTAGTCTATGCATTCTTTGACTTTGGTGCAGGAGCTTGATGCATGGTACAGGAACCATACAGTCTTATAATAAATTGGTGTACGAATCCTCATTAGTGTAGGAATTTTATGTGTGGTGTAGGAACCGGGAAGTCTTATAATAAACTGGTGCAAGAATCTTCTTGAGTGTAGGAATCCCAATTGGTACAGGAATCTTATGCATAGTATAAGGAGGTGAGTGCAAGATCTAAGCCAGTTGGCATATGTGTAAAAAGATAATTAACTAAGTTTAAACCCGCAAACACATAAACTATTATTAATGATGCTTTTAATGTTTAAATCTCATTAAAACAAGGGAATCATGGCAAATAGTAAATACTTACTTTATTGTCTCAAAGAATGCACAAAACCATGACAATAACCATTCAAACTAAACAAAATCATGAGGGATTTCCAAGTAAAAGGTGATATAAAGCAAGACAAAACAGAGGCCTGACACCTGGTATTTTGGTGTGAGCTCTACCTGGTACCTAGTCTGAAGAGTTTGACACTGATATTAGCAGGAACTTTTATGGCTTTGATTTGACATTTAAGGCTTGATAAGCAGACTTGGTTAATTTGATTGCACATATTGGTTTGGTTAGTATTATGTATGCAAAAAGAATTGTATGGTTTGAAGCAACCTTCTCGAGTCTGGTATGTTTGCACTGACAATTACTTGGTAAAGCTTGGAAGATGTGCCGATATGAACCTATGCTTCAAAGTGGTGCAAGGTAAGCCTTTGATTTTGGTTTTATATGTTGATGATTTGTTCTTGGAAGGTAACGAGCTTCTAATGATCAAAGTAAGAGGGAGTTGGCCTCCAAGATCGATATGGAAGACCTTGGCATGATGCACTTCTAATTGGAAAAGGAAAAGATGTTGTGATGTTAATTGGCATGATGGAATGAAAATCCTTTAACACCTCAATGAAATTGAATTTCAAGAAATTATGCAGAGATATTGCTAAACCCAATTTGGAAAATGAAAATTGATTGAGGCATTGATGTTTCATGTGAACACCCATCTGGATATATGTTGTGCATAGAACAACTTGAGTCAATTCATGATTGAGTACTTCATACACTTTGGGTTGTCACCAAGAACATTTTCGAGATATTCGCATGGGACGATCAATCTTGGTCTACGATATACTTCCATAAATGTATGACTGCATAGATAACAGTAATGTTGATTGGGATGGGAAGCGTTATTGACAAAAATAGCACATTTGGGTGTTGCTTTAGCTTGGGATCTACCATGACATTTTGATGAGTGGGAAATAAAATTGTGTAGCTTTAAGTACGACCAAAGTTGAGTACATTGTTGTTAGCATGGCTAGCTATGGGGAAGTTTGGTTGAGGAAGCTCTTTGGAGATATGTTTGAGTAGGTTCTGGATATGACAATGATACATTGCGATAATAAAGAGTGTGATCTAATTGGAATAAAATCTTGTATATTGTTGAGACTGAAATATCTTCATACAATGAGATAGTGTTGCAATATGAAACAAACTTATGCTTGTGGTTTCTACCTCCTTGAGAGGGAGAAAGGAAGAATACAGTATCCTTTTGTGAGATATTTTTGTTCTAATATAATATTTGATTTGATGTCCTGCATGAAGAAAAAAAATTGAAGGATTTTTTCTCATGGTAACTTTACATGAGGTAGTATGATTAAACGTTTCACTGAATTGTTTAAGAAAGTATCATATATGAGCGTGTTGATATGTTTTTGATCTAAAGATAGAAAGGATGATCGAGGCCACTAAGCTAGTTCTTCCCCTTGTCTAAGCTCCCAAGGTGAGGAATTGAGTCATAGACATCCTAGGGTTGAGGGATCTTTGGAAAATAGGGTATCTCCTTTATCTGTCACCCATAGGGTGGAATACATAGCTCCCCTATCTTGGTCTAGCAGAGTATACCCTAGTTGGAATTATACCCACAAGCTAGGCTTGTTGGGATTGTCACTCCTCATCTGGACAATGATTTGAGAAGGCTTGAGGTGTTGGATCCTTATATTTGGTAAGTCGAGTATCTCGCCCAAGATGGATTATGATGTAGGTGTTATACCACATGTCTTTTGAGGGTCATTGTTGGGAAGATCAACATGCAATATGATAGATGAGACATTGTATCTCACCTATTGCTTGACATAGGGTGGAAGACGTATGCTCCCCTATGAGATGACTTGGGGTGCGAGTATCCCATAGGACCTTCCCCACTATCATAGACATGAGCTGAGAGTGTCCCATAGGACTTCCTCATTGTCAATGGATTTCGGGTTGAGATGTCCTCCCCGATATGGTTCCAGGTTAAATAGGACTGCCTAATGTCGTCCCAAATTGAGATAAGCTCTTTGATATTGTTGATGTAAATTGAGGGTGGTAGCCTAAGCTCCCCTCCGATGTCAAATTATTATTTTTTTAGATTTGATGCTTTTCATCATATGAGAAGAGATAAGTATAGATAAGCATGGATGAGCATATATAAGCAGGGATGAACAAAGATGAAAAAATACAAGCATGTATGAGTTAGGATATGCAGTGATGACATTTGTTGATAAGATACACATGATGGGAGATATGTTGCAGTCAGTAACTTCTCCTTATATGAGAGGGAGTGTTAATTTGACAACTCAAGGACAAATTCCCTTCGTTAGACAGCCTTCCGAATTAAGAAAGACCCCTTCCAACCCTTGGAAGAATTTAATTTGGTTGAGAAAAATTATATTTTTAATTTGGAAGCCCATATGTGCGAAAAAGGACACGTCGCCCCTAAGAAGGATATGGACACCCTTTGAAGCATATAAATACAAGTCAAGTGACCCTCATTTGGATATTATCATCAAGTATCTTCTTCTTCTCTCTTCTTTGATTTGGCTCAGACAGGTTTGAAGTGGTTCATAGAGATTGGTTCGTACAAATCTGAAATTGTAGGGAACAAAGCTCATATGTGTGATATATGGTTTTGATTTGCAAACATAGGGTTTCCACAAGGAATTTTCGGTTGCAATCACAAGAACACAGGCTTATTTGTGTGATTGGAGGATTTCAACCGCACGCACATATACTTTCTTCGTGTGACTAGAAAGTAGGATTTTATTTTACTGTTCAACGCAGATGGCGACAGTAGATCACAGGCTTTTGAATTATGATATTGATCAACATTATTGTTGGGATCATCTTTGATATATTGTTTGGTTGATTTTTTTTGGATAGTCTTGTGGATAAATAATTAAATTATTTTAATCTCTCTTTGTTGAAACATTCAATGACAATCTAATAAAAGAATAATTTGAAAGGTTTTTCCCTAGTCTCCAAGGAATCCTGGTGTCTCTGTGTGTGAATGATTTTCTTCTATCGTTCCTTTATGTTTCACTGCATTGATGATGATGTTGTTCTTTCTATATGATTGCATATGTTGCTAAATAGTGTTATGATGTTGTGAGTTGAATTCAATGTGTAAATGATTAAATGCAATTATCTAAAGCAAAGAACAATATAGCCCTAACGAAAATTAACACCCGATCCTGGTATACTCGTGTTGGCAGTTACCTAGAGAAGCTTGAATTTACAAGAAGCAATGTTGATTCGAACCTTTACTTCAAAGTGGTCTAAGGTATGCCTTTGATTTTGGTTTTATATGTTGACAATCTATTCTTAATAGGTAGTGAGCCCTTGATACTCAAGTGTAAGAGGGAGTTGGCCTTCGAATTTGAAATGAAGGATCTTAGTATGATGCATTACTTTTTAGGACTAGAAATATAGTAGAGACCTAGAGAGATTTTCCTTTCTCAAGGAAAGTATGTTGTGAAGCTATTGGAATCATTTGGAATGACTTAATGCAAGTCCCTAGCTACACCGATGGATATGAATTTCAAGAAGTTGTTTGGAGATGTTGTTGGACCTGATATGGCGAATCCTTATAAATACTGATATTTGATTGGTGCGCTAATGTTCCTAGTGAACACGCGTCCAAATATATGATTTGAAGTGAACACTTTGAGTCAATTCATGACTAAATCCCTTCATGCACATTGTGCTATTTCCAAACATATATTGATATATTTGCACGGGATGATTAACCTTGGTCTGAGTTATTCTACGTATGATGTACGACTTCATGGATAAACTAATTCTAACTAGGCCGGAAATGTTATTAAGGGTGGTAGCCTAAGCTCCCCTTCGATGTCAAATTATTCTTCTTTTAGATTTGGGATTTTTCATCATACGAGCAGAGATAAGTAGAGATAAGCATGGATGAGCAGATATAAGCAGGGATGAGAAAAGATGAACAAAGATGAGCATGTATGAGCTAGGATATGCAGTGATGACATTCATTGATAAGATACATGTAATGGGAAATATTTTGCAGTCGGTAATTTCTCCCTATATGAGAGGGGGTGTTAATTTGACAATTCAAGGACAAATTCCCTTCATTAAAAAACCTTCTGCAATAAGAAAGACCCCTCCTAGCCCTTGGAAGAATTTAATTTGGTTGAGAAAAAAAATATTTTTAATTTGGAAGCCCACATGTGAAAAAAAGGACAGGTCGGCCCTAAGAACGATATGGACACCCTTGGA
Organism: Pinus taeda; assembly: GCA_000404065.3. Lineage (NCBI taxonomy): Eukaryota > Viridiplantae > Streptophyta > Pinopsida > Pinales > Pinaceae > Pinus > Pinus taeda. Next base: position 30,489 of record APFE031743445.1, read on the forward strand.
AGCATATAAATACAAGTCAAGTGACCCTCATTTGGATATTATCATCAGGCATCATCTTCTTCTGTCTTATTTGATTTGGCTCACACAGGTCTGAAGTGATTCACGGAGATCGATTTGTACAAATCCGAAATTGTAGGGAACAAAGCTCACACATGTGATATATGGTTTTGATTTGCAAACATAGGGTTTCACAGGGAATTTTCAATTGCAACCACAAGAACACAAGCTTATTTGTGCGGTTGGAGGATTTCAATCACACGCACATACACTTTCTTCGTGTGACTGGAAAGTAGGGTTTTATTTTTACTGTTGAATGCAAATGATGACAGTATACCATAGGCTTTTGAATTATGATATTGATCAACATTATTGTTGGGTTCATCTTTGAGATATTGTTTGGTTGATTTTTGTTGGATAGTCTTGTGGATAAAGAATTAGATTATTTTACTCTCTCTTTGTGGAAACATTCAATGACATCCTAATAATAAGAATAATTTGAAAGGCTTTTCCCCTCTGTGGGGTTTCTCCCTAGTCTTCGACCAATCTTGGTGTCTCTATGTCTGAATGATTTTCTTCTATTGTTCCTTTATGTTTCACTACATTTATGTTGATTGGTGCGTTAATGTTCCTAGTGAACACCCGTCCAAATATATGCTTTATAGTGAACCCTTTGAGTTAATTCATGACCGAAGCCCTTCATGCACATTGGGTTGTTTCCAAACATATATTGATATATTTGCACGGGATGATTAACCTTGGTCTGAGTTATTCTACCTATGATGTACGACTTCATGGATACACTAATGCTGACTAGGCTAGAAATGTTATTGAGGGTGGTAGACTAAGCTCCCCTCCAATGTCAAATTATTCTTCTTTTAGATTTGAGAGTTTTCATCATACGAGCATATATAAGTAGAGATAAGCAAGGATGAGTAGATATAAGCAGGGATGAGAAAATATGAACAGAGATGAGAATGTATGAGCTAAGATATGTAGTGATGACATTTTTTTATAAGATACATGTGATGGGAAATATGTTGCAGTTGGTAATTTCTCCCTATATGAGAGGGAGTGTTAATTTGAAAACTCAGGGACAAATTCCCTTCATTAGACAACCTTCCGCATTAAGAAAGACCCCTCCTAGCCCTTGGAAGAATTTAATTTGGTTGAGAAAAAATATATTTTTAATTTGGAAGCCCGCATGTGAAAAAAAGGACAGGTCAACCCTAAGAAGGATATGGACACCCTTCGAAGCATATCAATACAAGTCAAGTGACCCTCATTTGGATATTATCGTCAGGCATCTTCTTTTTCTCTCTTCTTTGGTTTGTCTCACACAGGTTTGAAGTGGTTCACGGAGATTGATTCGTACAAATTCGAAATTTATGGAACAAAGCTCACATGAGTGATATATGATTTTGATTTGCAAACATAGGGTTGCCACAGGGAATTTATGATTGAAACCATAGGAACGTGGGCTTATTTGTGCGGTTGGAGGGTTTCAACCACATGCTCATAAACTTTCTTCATGTGTCTGGAAAGTAGGATTTTATTTTTACTGTTGAACGCAGATGATGATAGTTGATCGCAGATGATGAAAATTTACCAAAAATGATGACAGTAGACCACAGGCTTCTAAATTATGATATTGATCAACATTATTGTTAGGTTCATCTTTTAGTTATTGTTTGGCTGATTTTTTTTGGATAGTCTTGTGGATAAAGAATTAGATTATTTTACTCTCTCTTTGTTGAAACAATCATTGACAATCTAATAAGAAGAATAATTTGAAAGGTTTTCCCCCTTGTGGGGTTTTTCCCTAGTCTCTAACCAATCCTGGTGTCTCTATGTGTGAATGATTTTCTTCTATTGTCCCTTTATGTTTCATTGCATTGATGATGATGTTGTTCTTTCTATATAATTGCATATGTTGCTAAATAGTGTTATGATGTTGTAGGTTGAATTCAATGTGTAAATGATGAAATGAAATTATCTAAAGAAAATAATAATATGGCGCTAAGGAAAATTAACACACAAGCATAGTATGATCATATTGACAGTTACCTAGAGAAGCTTGGATTTACAAGAAGCAGTGTTGAACCTCTACTTCAAAGTGGTTCAAGGTATGCCTTTGATTTTGGTTTTATATGTTGAAAATCTATTCTTGATAGGTATTGAACCCATGAAACTCAAGTGTAAGATGGATTTGGCCTTTGAATTCGAAATGAAGGATCTTGTTATGATGCATTACTTTTTGGGACTAGAGGTTTAGTAGATACTTGGAGATATTTTCCTTTCTCAGGGAAAGTATGTTGTGAATCTATCAGAAACATTTGGAATGACTTAATGCAAGTCCCTAGCTACACCGATGGATATGAATTTCAAGAAGTTGTTTGGAGATGTTGTTGGACCTGATTTGGTGAATCCTTATAAATATTGATAGTTGATTGGTGCATTAATGTTCCTAGTTAACACCCGTCCAAATATATGCTTTGTTGTGAACACTTTGATTCAATTCATTATTGAAGCCCTTTATGCACATTGGGTTGTTTCCAAACATATATTGATATATTTTCATGGGATGATTAACCTTGGTCTGAGTTATTCTACCTGTGATATACGACTTCATGGATACACTAATGTTGACTAGGCTGGAAATGTTATTGACAAGAATAGCGCATGAGTGTTCTTCTTTAGTTTGGGGTTTGTGATGATATCTTTATGAGTAGGAAACAAAATTGTGTAGCTTTAAGCAAGGTCGAGGCAAAATATATTGCTGCTAGCATGGATAGCTGTGAAGAAATTTGGTTGAGGAAGATCTTTGGAGAGATGTTTGAGTAGGTTTTGGATACAACAGTCATATATTGCAACAACAAGAGTGGGATTTGTTTAGCAGAGAATCTTGTATTTCATGACAATTCCAAGCATATTGAGATTAGGGATAACTATGTTCGAGACAAGGTGCAAAGAGGAGTTGTGGGACTCCATCACTTTTTGACTGATGATTAGATAAACATATATACTCACTAAGGCTTTTTGAAAGGGAAGTTCTTAATCTTCAGAGAGCAACTTACACTAATGGATGTGACCCTCCCAGGTAAGGGTCCCAATTGATCGAGGACACTAAGCTATGATCTTCCCCCCTGTCTTAGCTCCCAAGGAGGGGAATTAAGCCAAAGAGCTCCTGGGGTTGAGGGAATTCATGTTCTTCTGAGTATACCCTAGTTGGAATCTAGTTTCCCACCCATATGGCTAATGGGTACTGGTTGCTTGAGTTAGGTGTGATCCTTACCATTCATGGTAAGTGGCATCCTACTCAAGCTAGAGATGCAGATGTTCTACCAATTGACTCTTTAGTGTCATGTTGGGAATATCATCATATAATAGGTTAGGTATGATCCATACCTCATAAGGTAAGTTTCATCCATCCTATTGTTTTTGGTTCCCAGGTAATAGCATTAGCTCCCTGTTGGCGATTCTAAGTGGTAGCATAAGCTCCCCGATGATGATGATTCCTTGTAGTAGAATTAGCTCCCCACTGGAAAATCTGGGTGGTATCATAAGCTCCTTGATGGTGACGATACTTGTGTAGTAGTATTAGATCCCCACCGGTGATTCAGCTGTTAGCATAAGCTCCCCACCAGTGATTCCGGGTGGTAGAATAAGCTCCTCGATGATGATGATTCCCAACTAGTAGCATTAGCTCCCTGCTAGCGATTCCATGTGGTAGCATAGGCTCCTCGATTGATAAAGGGTGGTATCGTGAGCTCCCCTACTATGTAAAATTATTCTTCTGTTATATTTGAGAGTGTTCAATAGATGATCAAAGATGAGTAGTGATGACATTTGATGATGATGAGATATTTGAGATGGGACATATGTTGCAGTGGGTAATTTATCCCTAGCTAAGAGAGAGTGTTAATTTGGAAACTTAGGGAAAAATTCCCTCTTTTGGACAATCTTCTTCATCAAGAAATACCCCTCCTAGCCCTTGGAAGAATTTAATTTGGTTAAGGAAAATGTATTTTTGAAAAGGAAACCCACATGTTCATAAAAGGATAGGTCAAATTTAAAGAGAAATTGGACACCCTTGGAAGAATATGAATACAATTCAAGTGAACCTCATTTAGAGATCATCAACAAACACCTCCTTCTCTCTTTTCTTTGGTTTTGGCTCACATACGTATGAGTTTGGTTCACAAAATTAGTTTGTACATGTCTGAAATTACAGGGTTTGAGATCGCACATGTGAAGTAGGGAATTTGATCTATAGCCATAGGGTTGGAACAAGGAATTCTTGGTTGTAGCCACTCGCATGATATGGCACTCCCTGTGGCTGGAGAGCTGCTACAACCACTCACATGGTCACTTGATTTGTGAAACTATGAGCTAAGATATTTTAGACAGTTGACCACAGACTTTAACCATTGACCACAGGCTTGGAAACTCATATTTGAAACAAATTTGCCTTTTGTGATCATCTCTTAGATATAGGTTGGTTTTTCTGGATAGTGTTGTGACTGGTGAATTGGAACATTATACTCTTTCTCTTGAACATTTTTTTGAAAATCTAATAAGAATAATTTGACAGGGTTTTCCCCATTGTGGGCTTTTTCCTTGGTCTTTGACCAAATATTTGTCTCTTATTGCTCTTAATTATATTCTATTGTTTATTTAATTTATTGTTCTATCTATAATTTCTATTGATAATTGAAAAATAAACTGTGTTGGAAGATTCCTAATTAAAGAAAATAATTGGGCTAAAGTGATTGTAATAGCATATAACAGTGGAAAATAAATAGTCATCCCATCTAATTGACAACCAACATTGATTACGGGTCCCTATTGATTTGGGTTAGCATTGGATGTTCTCTAGCTATGAAATTGGTGGAGAGGCTAAAGAAAATGAAATATCCAAGACCTAGAAATGGTTTGGGTAGATTCAAGACAGTTTGGGAGATGTTAAAATAATTAATATTTTTAATGGAGTTCCTAAGTCTAAACTTAGGAAAAATAAAATATTAATGGGAATAAATATAAAATTGGGTTAGAAGGTTCCAAAAGTCATAGATCAAACCAAATCTAATCTTAGTCATTGATTAGAAATTTAATCTCGGTCATTGATGGACCAACGAGAAAAGTATAAGAGGAGGCTTAAGGGTCAGTTGGAGGACACACTAAGGGAGACCTGTTAGTTCGATTTCTGGAGCAGGATTAGTTGAGAAATTTGAACTAGTGGTCTAGAGAGCAACAGGAGGTAGCAAGTATGGAGCAGAGACAGGAACAGCACTAGGGGAATAACGCAGAGGTTGGAGCGGCAGAGACAGAGGCAACAAACTGCGCAGTCACTAGAAGGCCTGCGTGGGTGACACAGAGAGGTAGGGACTGATGCAGAGGGTCTGGGAGCTACGCAGAGGTTAGCCAGGCTGATGTTAAGACTGGGAGAAGTGCTATTGTATTGAAGAATTGCTGAATAATAAAATCCTCCCTTGTTGCACTGGTTTTACCACATTGGGTTTTTCCAGGGACTGATTGTCCAAAATATTTGTGTCGATGTGTTAACTCTCGTGCATGTGTTTATTTCTATATTATGATGTGATATATGAAACATAATTTATTTTAATGTTTACTGAAGGATTTTCATAAATAAATTATTGGGAAATAAGTAGGTAAAATAAATCAGTTCTTGTAGTGATAGAATTTTCACATGGTATCAGAGAATGTAATCAGAGATAGGAAGGGAAAATCAATTATGGGTCGAGACCATGATGCAGAGGCATCTACATCAGGGGACTCACACAAATTTTTAGAAAATTGCACAAGAGAAAGTGATTTCAATTTCTCTATGTTGGCTTCTAGGTTGGAAGAAGAAGTGGCTTGTATGACTAGCTTTGCATCGTTAGAGGTATGGTATATATATAGTGGGGCCTCTTAGCATATGAAGGGAATCCGAGAATGTTTCTCAGATTATCGGGAGGAGGAGATGAATTTTCAGATCACCATGGGGAACAAGGAAAAATTTACTCCAGTAGGGAGGGGTACCATAGTTTTTCAAACAGAAACGGGAGAGCAATTTCGTGTTACCAATGTGCTGCATGTACCAGGATTGGGGATGAACTTATTTTCTATGTTGCAACTTCAAAGCAAAGGCTATGAAATTTTTTCATCAAGGAAAAAGTATACATCAAACACCCAAGCTAGAAAAAGAAACTGCAAATCGGGATCAAAAGTAACAGGTTGTACATACTACAACTAGCATCACCAATGGCACTAATAGGCAGTCATGGAGACAAGGATTTGAATGAACTATGGAACAAAAGAATGGGACATTTGCATGATAAGGATCTGAGAATTCTCAGGAGCACTTTAACAGGAGTTTTGGATCTTAGTACGAAACGAGATGATGTATGCAGAGGATGTTCTCTAGGAAAGTATGCCAAAGCAACATTTCCTAGAAGTCAAAAGAGGCCAAGAGTGTACTAGGATTGATACACTCAGATATTTATGGACCCATGTCCACTAAATCTCTTAGTGGTGTTGAGTACTTCCTTACCTTCATTGATGACCACTCAAGGAAAACTTGGATTTATTTTATGAAAACCAAGGACACAGTTTTCTGTTAATTCAAAGAGTTCAAGGCTCTGGTGGAGAATCTAACTGGGAAGAAAATAAAATTTTTTCACTTAGATAATGGTGGAGGGTATGTCGATAAGGACTTCAATGATTTTTTCACTAAGGAGGGAATCAGAAGAGAGTGGACAACTCCTTACAATCTAGAGCAGAATGGAGTAGCAGAAAGAAAGAACAGGACTATTGTAGAAGCTGCTAGGGCCATGATGTATGATTAGGATATGCCAAAATTCCTATGGGAAAAAGCATGCAACACAACAATATGTGTTCAGAATAGAAATCCTCATCGGACATTGGGCAAGATTACTCCGGAGAAAGTATTCACAAGGAAGACGCGTGAAGTCAGTGATTTCAGGATATTTGCGAGTTTAGCATAATGCTGCATACCCAAAGAAAAGAGGAAGCAGTTGGATCAAATTGCAGAGAAAGGGTATCTAGTAGGATATAGCGAGAGCGTTAATGCATACATAATCTATCTTCCAGGGAGCAGGAAGGTAGTAGTTCGATGATATGTGAAATTCATGGACGACAGAGCCTTTAGAAAATCTCGAGAAATGCCTTCCAAAGAGCAGTCAAAATAGGAACGTTGGTCAAACCTCTTGAACCAACGGAAGAAAAGAATTCTTCCTTGAGTCACGAAGAATCATGAGATGAGGAGGAGCTAACAAAAGCACCTGTTGGCAGAGGAAGAATGAGCAGGGAACTTTGTCAGATTCCGTGGGATGTAGAGGACTTCATCAATGCACTAAGGAACAATAAGAGGGATAAAAAAAACCAGATAGATATCATGCATTAGTAGCTCAGGATGGGAAGCCTGCAAACTTTTAGAAGGTAGCACAACATTAGGTTTGGCTAGATGCAATGGTAGAGGAGTACAACTCCATAATGGTAAACAATGTATGGGAGGTAGTGCCAAGGCCTCAAGACAGGTCAATGGTAGGTTCGAGATGGATCTACAAGATCAAATATGCTACAGATGGCAGTGTTGAGAAATATGAAGCCAGGTTTGTGGCTAAGGGATATGCTCAAAAGGAATGAATTGACTATGAAGAGACCTTCACCTCGGTAGCTAGGTATACATCTATTAGAACCATGATATCTCTTGCAACACAGATGGGGTGGGAGATTCATCAGATGGATGTCAAAATGGAATTTTTGAACGGTGTGATATAAGAAGAGGTATACATTAAACAACCAAAGGTCTTTGACACACATGAGAAGAAGTCTCATGTATGCATATTGAATAAACCCTTGTATGGGCTGAAATAGGAACCTAGAGCATGGTATGGGTGAATCAATGGTTACTTGCAGAAAATGGGATTTGTCAAGAGTGACGTAGATCCAAATCTCTGCTATATGGCTGTAGAGAATGAGCCTCTAATCTTAGTATTATATGTGGATGATCTCTTCCTGACAGGATCATCCAAGCTCATAGGGCACTGCAAGAAGAATCTAGCCACGAATTCGACATGAAGGATTTGGGACGAATGCATTATTTCCTGGGGTTGGAAGTGTGGCAGCAAAAGGGGGAGATCTTCCTTGGGCAAGCGAGATATGCTATAGAAATTCTGAAGAGATTCAAGATGGAGGACTGTAGACCCATGGCTTGATCTAGATTTAAACAAGAATGCAACAAATTACAGAGATAACCATAAATACAGAGATACAACATAAATAATACTTCATTTCATTAATGTAAAATACTGAAATATGCTTACAAACATAAATGGAAATAAACTAGCTCAGGCGATGGTAGCTTATCTCTAAGGAGAGATGTGGCGGCTACATGCCTCTGAATTGTCTTACAATGAGGCTCGAAGGCCTATTTATTGTTGAGAAACAACGAAAAACCCTAACCCTAGGAGATGAAGGGCCAAACTATGGGCCTCGTTTTGGGTAAATTGGTACATCAACTTCCTAGGTCGTAACTTTGGCATACGATTTCCATTTGACACACAAAATACCTCATTAGAAATATCTATCCAAGGACTACAACTTTGGGAAGAGAATCATCAGTCCATTGACCCATGTTGCGCCCAGCTTTCCTAAAAAAACGTCGTTTAGGGCCTCAAAATGGCTCTAGAAGTTCAGGACCCAAAAAACTACCGAAAATAGTAAATTGTGCTACAAATAAGGAAACGGAAAAACTGAAGGAAACAATGGTGGGGATCCAAGTGGAATTTTTGGGTGGCCACCAATATCCACCTGGATCATTCCTCCCCCCTTAGGAAGCAATGATCCCCCTTGCGTTGAGTTCCTTCATGAGATGAGGAAACTTCTGCTAAACTTGGTCCCTAGTGAGCCACTTGCCCTGGTGAAGGAGTTGGCCTGCTTTGACAACTCGATACAGTTGGATCTTCTGCTAGTGAGTGTGCTTGATCTGCATGTTCATGATCTGATTAGTTGCAACTTGTTCCGTGCAATCTGAATTTAACTATGTTGGTGTGAGTTGTTCTACAATGTTGGATGTGTCCAGTAATGGTGGAAAGTATGGCCGAAGGCGGTCCACATTGAAAACTAGGTGCAGTCCAAGGAATGGGGGAATGTTGAGCTGAAATGCATTGTCTCCCATTGCCTTGGTAATGGTGTAAGGACCATATCAAAGTGGTTTGAATTTTCGATAGGCTCCGGTAAGGCATTCCTTTTGCAAATGCAACCAGACTTTGTCGCCCACGTGAAACTTGTGTGGCATCCGATGTTGATCACGTCGCTACTTGTACTTGACATTTGATTTCTCCAGAATGTCATGGACCTGCTGGCAGATATGTTGGATGTGCTCAATGAAGTTGTTTTCCCTATCTGTTTTGGATTGGACATGAGTCGAATCTGCCTGAGTAGCTGCAAATGGAATGGCCACATTAATGGGACATAGTGGATGGAATCCCAAGCCCACCTGAAAAGGATTATGGCCAGTCGAGCTGTGGAGAGCTCGATTATAGCTATGTTGAACATAGGGGAAGCTCTCATCCCATGTGCGTGGATGCTTTGAGTTCTACATGTGCAAAATGTGTATGATCATCCTGTTGACAACCTCTGTCTGGCCATCAGTTTTGGGATGGAAGGTTGTGGACTTAGTGAGTTTGGTGTCTAGCATCGACCAGAGACTGGACCAAAATTTTTTAAGGAACCTTCTATCCCAATCTAAGATGATAGACTGTGGGATCCCAAAGTGTACCTACACTAGTTCAAAGAAGAGTTTAGCAGTGGCTTCTGTTGTGATATTCTTCTTGTAAGTCACCATAATGGCCATCTTTGAGAACCTGTCGATGACCACAAAAACACAGTCGTTTCCATGCTTAGTAGAAGGAAGACCCGACATGTAATCCATGGAGATGGATTCCCAAGGTCGACTAGGGGTAGGCAGTGGAGTATAGAGGCCTTGCTTCTTGATGGTTGGTTTGGCAACGACACAGGCAGTGCAGGATCTGATGTAATTCCCGACATCTTGTCGAAGATTTAGCTAATAGAAATACTTCTGCAGTACTGCCACTGTTTTCTCGAGCTTGAAATTCCCAGCAGCCCGATTGTAGTGTGCTTCCCAAATCATCTTGGAATGCTCGCTTGAAGGAACACAAAGGTGACTGAGGTGGCATAATAGGGCATCCTGGAGGTGAAAATCTGGAACATGTTGACCCTCCAAGAGTGTCTGGTATGTGTGGCCGAATTTTGGGTCGCTTTTGTACAGAAGTGGCCAATCAGAAGTCTAGCGCCCACAAGAGTTGAGCACAGTGGTTAATGCCATGATCGGTGGTTGACTGAGGCAATCTGCAACATTATTGGTGCTTCCCTTCTTATACTTTATATTCAAATGGAACTGTTGCAAGTATGTGGACCACTTCTAATGGCAATCATTCTGCAACTTCCCTTGCATCTGTATGAACTGCAAGGGCCAGTGGTCTGTTTGGATGACCGTTTCCTTCCCCAAAATTTAATGCTTCCATTTTCAGCAGGCCTGCATAATGGAATACATCTCTTTGTCATAAGTGGGATACTTCCGGACTGTGTTTGAAAGTGTCTCATTGTGATATGCCACTGGATGCCTGTGTTGAGTAAGGATTTCCCCAATAGCATAGTCAAAGGCATTTGTCTTGATATCAAATGGTTGTTGCAAGTATGGTAATGCAAGCATTGGTGCCAAGAAGAGGCGATGTTTCAACTCTATGAATGCCTTATGTTGATATTCAAATCAAAATAATTTTGCTTTCACTCCTCCCTTGGTGACTTGACTCAAGGGCCAAGTGATATGAGAAAATCCCAACACGAACCTACGGTAGAAGTTGGCAAGACCCAGAAAGCTGCGGAGCTCTGTCAGAGTGGTTGGAGATGGCCAATCCCCTTTTCATCAATAATGTATCCTAGATACTAAACTTGGGTCATGCCAAAAGTGAATTTCTCCAAATTGGCACATAACTTGTGTTGTCGCAGTGTTTGGAGGACCTTTTGGATGTGGTGGAGGTGCTCTTCCCAACTCTGGCTGAAGATCAGGATGTCATCTAAGTATACCACTATAAATGATTTGGTGAAAGGATGCAAGATGTCATCCATTAGCCTCATGAAGGTTGCAAGAGCATTCTTCAACCCGAAAGGCATAACCAACCATTCGAAAAGGCCCTCCTTAGCTTTGAAGGCAGTCTTCCACACATCGGAGGGTTCGATTGGTACCTGGTGATATCCTAACTTCAAACTGATCTTGCTGAAATATTTCCCCCTTCAGTTGGTCCAGAAGGTCATCAATCTGTGGGATCGAGTACCTATTCTGGACAATGATCTTGTTTAGCACTCGATAGTCAATACAGAGTCTCCAAGTCCCATCCTTCTTTTGTACCAACACGATCGAGCTCCCATAGGGTGATGAAATCGGTCAGATGTGACCTTTCTCCTTAATCTGCCTCTTGATTTCATCATTCTCCATAATGGAGCGCCAATAGATTGGTTAATTGGGCAACGGCGCACTTGGGGTCAGATCGATGGAGTGCTTGACCTGACAGTGCATAGGAACCCCTGCAGGGGAGGTGAATATGTTCTCGTACTCCTCCATGACCTTTTCCATCTATAGTTGTCATGCGAAGGGGCCCTTTCTAGAGGTCGTGGCCACCATCTTCTTCTTTCCTTGAGGGCGTATCATCAGGAAAACAAATTTCCCGATTTTGGAAATGAGCTTACTACATTGTTTTGCAATAACCAAAGAGATGGTGGTAGGCAGTGCTACCTTTGGTATCCTGTACAACTTATTTCACAAAGTAACAATAATAGCACGAGGCCTTGACTCATATATAACATGTCTCTTCGACAAGTATGGTTGGCCTAATAATACATTACAAACATCAAGGAGAACAACATCACACAATACCTCATCTATGAAGGGCTTGATGTTGTATGGAAGGCGACACTGCTAACTCATGCGAAGATCCCGTTCTTGGTGAAGCCACCCGATGGTGTATGGTTGTGGATGTGTTGTGGTCGGTAAGCCCATCTACTTCATGACCTCTGCCGAAATGAGGTTCTTTTGGCTTTGTTAGCACTTGGAATTCACCTAGGCTGAGATAGACAAACTCTCAAGGCTACATCAAACCATTTCACCTCGTAGCTAGCCCTACGAGGTATGAGAAGGCTCTCTCGGGTCAGATTCGGTAGA